>OVAN01000544.1:775-56291 GCA_900406275.1 Anastatica hierochuntica
TATCTAACCACATTTTACATTTATATTAATCTATGCTAAACTTTCTTTCATGGTAAATGGGCATCGTTTCTATTTTTTAATAATTAATTTATTAAAACTTCATATACGGCTTAAATAAATGGACTAACCGCTATAAAATCTCTATTATCTAAGGAAACGAAGACAACAAAGGTTTGAAACCTCTTTGACCATCATCCTATGTAAGTGGACGATGCAACTATGCATTAAAACAAGATTGTCATTTTTTGAATTTTTTTCATAATCAGTGGGTTAACTAACCCTTACAAAAATATAGAGTTTTTTGGTAAAAGCTCTATATACTGAAGTTTATACTCTTTATTGTTGTTTAAAAATTTCTAAGCACATTCTATTTATATTAATCTATGCTAAACTTTCTTTTATATCTTTGTTGTTGTTTAAAAATTTCTTCTATATTTATATTTAAAATGTTTTTATTAACTTGGTAGTGGAGGCCCATCATTGACTCCTATTGGGCCTTCAAAACCCATCACGAAAGCCTCTAATTGAGTCAGCGAGTTTCATTGGAGTGTGAGTGGCACAGTGTTACATCACTTTTATCGATTAACCTTAAGCAAAAAAAACCTCAACACAATCGCATTCATGGAGAAGATGAAGGATGACTACAAGTTCTTGAGGATTCAAGACGCTTTCAAAGCATTGAATCTCCATGTTAATCTCATTGGAGTCATCGTTGAGTTAGATTTTCCCACTGGCTCTGGTATCGTGATGATCTCTGAAGATTCAAAATCAAGTTCATTGTTTTGTTATTCTTACGAAATTTTGATTGAGATCTCTGTGTTGTAGAGTGTTCATGTACGATGAAAATCGTTGATCCATGGCATTTAGGAACTGGGCTTCCTGTTAAATTCTTCGTTCGTAACATTCGATCGCTTCCTCGTGTTGAATCGATTGGAGATTTGATCTCGCTTTCTCGTGTTAAGGTCTCGATTTAAACACCATTCTTCGTCTCTTCAAAGCTATTTAGTTTCTGGGTTTGATTGTTCTCTATTGTTGATTGTAGATTGTGCTTGTTAACAGGAAGATCACAGCTCTCTGTAACGAAACATCTTCTTCTTCGTTTGCTCTGTTTAGTGGAAAACATGGAGATGGGTTTAGACCATATCAGTCTTCGACTAAGTTTCAGATGAGAGAACAAGATAAGAACTTCTTATCGACTTTGAGAGAATGGATGATATCTTACAAGTTTGATGATGGTAATTTATGATGATTGATCCAACGTTTGTGTTCATTTCTTGTGCATCATATGCATTTGTTAGTTATTGCCGGGGAAAAGTTGTCGAAACTTCGATTATTCATATGCAAATGGTTGCTTCTTATTTGATCTCAAATGGGTTCTGTGTTTTGGAAAGTTTCGATTGTTCTACGGTTGAAAGTTTGTTTTGTGTTTACGATAGGGTCATGCCGTTTCACATCCTTGGAAGATATTAAAGAAGGGGAATGTTCAAACTTGTCTTGCGAGGTAAATATTCTTTCGTGTTTATTTGTTTTTACCGAACAAGTTTCTTAAAGTAGAGATTACAATCTGCTATGTCTTTGACATTGTTTCTCGTTCTTTGTTGCCTCTGAAGATTGTTCATATTTCCAAGGACGATAAAGATAGGTGGTACATTTTTGTTTGGGATGGAACTGAGATGCCTCCGTGCAATATCTTGGCAAAGTAAGTCTGCATGCTTCATCCGGTTCTACTCATTTCCTAGCTTCTGATCGTATATTGTATAAATGTATCTTGAAAGCTCGGTGTTTTGTCTTGCAATTTGACATGACAACAGGTCAGAAAGGCTTCCTTTATGCGTCGAACCAGAGATGTTGCCAATGCACGTGTTACGTAAGTTTCCAACTTTTGGTTCGGTTTTGAGGATCATAGTAGAGAAAGTTAGTGAGAAGCAAGCCATTCACCGTCTTCAACCCGGTCAACACGTGAAGTTTCTGAACCTTTTCTTTCAAGTAAATATGGGATTATGGAACGCCACTTTTACTCCCTCTACGAAGATGCAGTACACAATGAGCCGAGAAATGCAATCCTTTAGATCTCAAAGGTTTCTTCCTAATCTTTTTACGCATTGTCTGTTTGTTCTTCTGCTTAAAACACACTTTCTTACAGATTTGGAATAAGCAGAAATGAAGAGAAGTTGTCATCAAGATGGAACCGTCTTGCACGTTGCATTAGTCCTCCTCACTCAGGAATCACAGGTTATATAAGCTCATGGTTTTGAATTTTCAACATTCGACAACGAGTTAGTAATATGGTTTAATTCCTTTTAGGGGTTGCACATGAGGAAGCTCCGTTTCTTACTCTGATGGACATTCTAACTCATCAAAATGTAATGTATCTCAAAAGCATGGATCGATCTTAAATCGTAAAAAGTTGATGTTTAGTTATATGCTTTATGCAGGTGACTGCTAAATTCAAGTGTATTGTTCGGTTCATACAAATGTATCCACAAGATATCAGAAAGATCCGCGATTTCAAAGGAAATTTCAAACTAGTAGCTATACTAGAAGATGCAACCGCAAGAATCCGCGCTTCTCTATACGCTACCGAAGGGGTAAAAAATACTAATCATTTGTCGAAGTAGCTCGTGTAAAAGATTAACAAATACTCATACCTGCAAATCTATATGACAGGAGAAGTTTTTCGGGTGTGACGAATCCGATGAAGAAGCTTTTGTCAAGAAGATGAATAGATTATTGGGAGTTGATGAGATTGATCAAGTGCTAAGAGATCCTCCATGGGTGCAATGTTGCTTGTTCTCTTTCTACAATCACAAATTTGATCAATGGGGAAGCAGAAGATTCCGAATTTTCGATACTTGGATCAATGATCCTTCATGAAAGCTCACTAAAAATCAACAGCCATTACGCTAATTATAGTAGTAATAGAGTTATTATTTATCTACATGGAAACAATTCAAAGATTCAAAAATTACTGAAGCAAGCTTCAAGCCACCAACAATTACTGAAGCAATTCAAAGATTCAAAGATTCAAAAATAAACGACTGATCCTCTCACTGTATCAGTTATAACATAGTCTAGTTCCTCAAAGAAATTCTCTTTTCGCTTAATCAAAAATTCACAACGAATCATCATCATTAACTGTGGAAAGATCATTAACTTTAGGAGATAGGTATAGGAGACATTCAAGCTCTCTATGCAAAAAATCTGAGAAATAAGAGGATACTGCTCCAAATCAAAGAGATTCTGCAGAACTTCAGGCGACACCAAACCAAGAGCTCAAAGAGATTCTTCTGGATCCATTCGAAGTAGCTCAACGACGACGGCGACTGCCATGACCGGAATCAAAAGAAGTGGTTAACCAAATATCAGGCTTCAACGATGATACTCTGAGGGATTCTCAAAACAATCGACAGAGAGGAATCAAAAGGAAGAAGAAGCGATTTTGGTTTGAAGATCGATTTAGGTTTTCTTTGAGAGAAAAAATAAAATAAAAAAATGATAACACGTGTCGTACGCGAAATAGACACGTGTCGTACGCGGAACGGACACGCGTCAACGAAACGGTCCCGTTTGAACGGGAAACGGATCCCGTTATACCATGATAACCGACATAAACCGGCCTCGATTTGCGTGCAAACCGCGTATTAACCGAGTACAAACCGTGTATTTTAGAGCGTATTTTTATACTTTAATACGGGCTTTTTAAAATAAGTTTGGGCCAAACTAACATTTTGGGCCACTATAATTAAGCCCAAAAATCATAAAAGATTTTGTTCTTCAACTCTTTTGAGTCATAGTTGCGATTCCAACTTCTTTGAGCTCGATTGAATCCGATTTATCATTAGAGTAATTGGAGATTTTTTGTATTTTTTTGTTCATAGGTAGGTGGTGATGGAGACATTTCAGATTCAGCTAAAAGATTACGTTTTGGCAATGAAATTGCTCAGTTTTGCTTCAGATAATTTGCATCTGTGTTTTCGATTCTCACCATTTATGATTAGATCTTTAAATAGTCTGGAGAGAAGCTAAAATTGATTGTATAACTAGTAGTATTCAGTTTCCCTCCAAGCTTGGAACTTTAATTTTTTCTTGAATAAGATCTTAGCACTTAGGGACTTCAATGTGATAATTCAACTGACCTCTGAGGGGGGTTTCGTGTAATACTTCGTCTGATTGATAATTGGATACTAGCTTAAGCGTTTAGAATGTAGTCATATCGTTACTGAGAAGTAGAAATGCTAGTTTTGGAATTCATTTGTCTACTCTTACTCCATCCTTCTCAAGGCTAATTTTGCTGGTTCAACTCCAACCTCGGGAACTTGTTACAGGTTACTCTGTCTCTTTCTTGAGCCTAGTATGAAGTCTTCAAAGATCATGTTCGTTCCTGAACCATCTTATTTACAGGGCTGGCTATATTTTGCTGTATGCCAACCACCTTATCAAGTGGCGTTGCCCGTACTCACGTACTCAGTTTGATATATGTCCAATCATTATGGTTGTTTTTACTCTTTTTGATGTATCCTCAAGATATCAGAAAACTCCGCGATTTCAAAGGAAATTTCAAACTAGTGGCTACACTAGAAGATGCAACCGCCAGAATCCGCGCCTCTCTATATGCTAGTGAAGGGGTAAAAAACTCTAATTGAACTAGTTCATGTAAAAGATTATCAAATACTTATATCTGCAAATCTATACATGACAGGAGAAGTTTTTCGGGTGTGACGAATCCGATGAAGAAACTCTTGTGAAGAAGATGAATAGATTATTGGGAGTTGATGAGATGAATCAAGTGCTAAGAGATCCTCCATGGGTGCAATGTTGCTTGTTCTCTTTCTACAATCACAAATTTGATCAATGGAGAAGCAGAAGATTCCAAATTTTCGATACTTGGATCAATGATCCTTCATAAAATCAAGAGCCATAATGCTAATTATAGTACTAATAGAGTTATTGTTTATGTACATGGAAACATATAACAAAAGATAACATAGCAATCTAAAGCCCAAGAAGTATACAAATAATCAAGCAAGTGTGTATAATATATGATGAAAAAATGTGGTAATAGTGTTGACTTTTGATCAGAAGTCAACGTCACACTTGGTTCGTTGAAACTGAAACCCTCCGGTTGAATTAGAGGCACTAAGAGGAACCTTGAGATCACATTTGATCTTTGGTTTAAACTTCCACGACTTAATCAACCCAAACTTAAACCTAACCTTAAGTCTCAGCTTCGCATCGATTCTATAGATCTGAGATTTCAAATCTTCGTCTAGATCTCGCCGTTCTCCGCCGTCAAGCACCACCATGTTCTGTCCCTCGAGTTTAACTCCGACCACCGTGGTGTTCTTATGTCCCTGATAGAACGGAGGAGCGTTCCCGGAGCCGAATCGTTGGTCGCCGTAGTATCCTCTGACTTCGATTTCGTCGTAGTAGATTCCGATTCGTCGATTAGGGTTACGAATTGTGAAATTGAGATCGAGATTGTACTGGAGGTTGTTGTTGTTGTTAGCGTCGAGTGTGAATCGGGTGAGTTTCGCGTCGGTGACGTGGAATTTGACGGCGTTTGGTCGGAAAATTAGCCAGATGATTAAAGCGGCGATGCCTAAGACGACGGCTAAAGCTATGAGGATGTTGAAGATGACGCTTAAGATACAGCAGCCGCAACAGCCTAGACAGTCGCCTAAACAGCAGCAACCACCGCCGCGTCTGCCGTGACTGCGAGAGGTTTTCGTCGGCGGAGGAATCGATGGCCCGTAATAGGCGCCGTTTAAGTCCGCCATGTGTTTGTTAAAATGCCTCAGAGAAGAAATTTGAAGAACGTTTTTGAAATGATTCAGTGAAGAAGAAAGAAGAAGAAGAGAGCATTTATAAATACATTTTTAGAGATAACGTGTATTAGATGAAACGATTAATTTAACGCGGTTTTTGTTTTTTTCAAAGTCAATGGTGATAAATATTGTGATGATTATTTTTTGATTAATGAGATATTGAGATGTTATTAGATTTTCTACGCGAGTTAAGAAGATAATATATTTACTATTATTTTTGTTTTATAAATAGTGTATTCTCACGCAAATTAAACATGCAATTAGAATTTTTTTGTTCTTTTTTATTAATATATTTAAAAAATTTAACTCTCCAATTAGTTAGGACGGTGAAGTTAAAACCGGAAAATTGTTTATAAATTTGCACTGAGGACAATGTGTAAAACAAAATTTTAATTTTAAATAGACAATCTTTGTGAAATGGAGAAAATAATAAATATATTATTTATTCATCTAAACATTTTTCAAAAACATACAAACCCAATAAGATCCATTTAAAATATTATCAACTAATGTTTTAAAAAGTTTACAATTTATTACTATCGATTAATGAAAAATACTCTTAAAACTTATAAAAAAAATATTTTGTGTAGCAAACAAAAAAATTACGAAAATCTAAATTTCTAATAGAAAAGGAGTAGTATTTAGGACTTAACATTTTAATAAAGAAAGATTACTAAAATGGCTCAAAATAATCGGTTTATTACTAAAGTAACACAAATATTTTTTATTATCAAAAAAAATTTCATCATTTTTATGATGTGTTAGTCTAGTCATTTTTAAAGAAAATGGTGTTAATCTAAGTAAGTTTTCCCTTTTAATAAACATTTTAATAATTGTTTCTTAAGTCTTATACTATATGGGTTTTGTTCTTCTTTTGTTTCCTTCAATTTGATTATGTAAAACTATGATGACATTAATGAAATTGATGTGGCATTGGTCTCTTGACTTGTACAAAAGTATCTACACGTATGTGAATGTTTTATATAATGAACACACAAAAAAAAAAGAGAGATATCTACAAGTAGGAATATATATGAAAATCCTTATTGAGGTAGTTTTGTTTGAGAATTGTAAAGATTGTCATTACTATGTAATATCAAGCTTCCAAGAAACTTCCTTTTAATAGCGACGTTCTAAAGTAGCTATTATTTTTGAAGCTTGACGAAAGATTTTAAAGGGAAATGTAGAAAATGGAAATTAATTCATATATATGCATAATTACAAACTAGTCTCGATCAAAATTTTTTGAAATGTTATATATAAACAATTAGTATTGTAATATATCTTTGATATGTTGAATTTGCAAGCTAATGTGGATTTTCCGAATGTTAACCGTCTTAGCAATATGATCAAAAAAACAAAAAAAACTCATAAAATGTAGCAAAATTAATGAGGAAGTCACGAATTTGAGTTGCTGAGAGAAATTGGTCTGTCAAAGATATCTTACATAATCCGACTCTGGGTGAGTATATGTCTACGAACTCGAACGTCCTATATTTTTTTTGAACCGAAAAGAACTTTTATTAAATCAAGTAGCCAACAAAAGAGATGATTTTGCTAATGCATCATCAACCAAATTATTAGAACGGGGAATAAAAAAAAGGAAATCAATTAAAAGTTCGGAATCAGACTCCGAATATCACAGAAGATCCCAAAAAAATCATTGCGAGATTTGCCACTTTGAAGAAAATTGATCAAAATTTGGAAACCAAAGAAGAAATACATCTCTAGAGACTTGGCTTTTAACATAGCCACGTTATAAAAAATGCGGCAAAATGTTGCAAAATGCCACAAGAAATAAAACACACTGCAAGACTTGTAACGTTTATAATGTGAAAATGATTAATGTGAAATATTTCTCAACTTCAATAATGTTTGGTGTTGGAGATGGATGACATGGGAAGCAATTGTAAACGAAAATTAGGTGAAGGCATGACAAATGTTGCATCTTCCTTAAACGAGAAAGGTCATCAAGCAAACAAACTTAACCGATTGCAACCCAATCAAATTAAATTTTAAAATAACTATGATACATTTATAAATAGTGTAGTATCTAAAACTATTCTTATAATATGAGATGTAGATTTTGCATTAGGGTTTATTTTTCTAAATTCAGAAAAATTTAATACTGCATGGTGATCAATAGCACGTGATCAAAGATCACATTCTATATATATGTTCGAAGGTTTGTCTAAATGCTACCATAATTTTCTAATTCTAGCTATTGTTAAAATAATGATCAATAATACATCATGACTCAAAATCTATTAATCGTGTTTATCAATGGTAATTCTCATGATTAATTCCTCTTACTAATCAAAATGTAGTTTTGGTTAGGCTAAGAATACTTAATTAGTCTAAATTTGCAATAGATAGAACTTGTGTCTTTTAGACAAAAATCTTCTTATCTAACGTATAAGATAGGGAGATATATGGAGTCGTAGAATTGGACAATGACATTGTATAGCATAAAGTCCACAAACATTTAACGAATCGTTATCTTTCCCTAACGTATTTCTTGGTTTAATACTTCCATTGACTTCACATAGGATCACCTCAAAATCAAAGTCAATGAAATAAGAGAAGTTGAATTATCATTATAGAGAAAAACATATACCAATCGAATCAAAGTTATACTTTCTTACCAACGAAGTGTTGGTTCAGTGGTAAGAACTCCTTGAATTAAAAAGGAGATCTGGAGCTGGATTAGGGGTCTACGGACTCTGAAGGACTCTGAACCCCCAGATCTGAACCCCAAGTCATAAAAAAAATTTGTTTTCTTTACTATATTGTGTTATTTTATAAAAAATTTAAGTCATAACAAATAATGCAAAATCGGTAAATTATTATTCCAATATCGAAGTCCACTTGGTGTAATGGTATTAAAAAGTTTATTAATGCGTTCTGAAGATTGATTTCCTGCGAATGCAGATCAAATGCAGAACCGTTCATTTTGGTTCCATGCAAATGCATATCAAATACATAATTGTTCATCTTGTTGATCTCATCAAATACATAATTGTTCATTTTGGTGATGAGATCGAGCAAATAGAGCCGAAAATATTTGTCCGGTAAAAATTTGTCCGATGAAAATTTTTTCTAGTAATTAAAATTATTATTCTAATATATTATTTTCCTTGCAATGTGAAAAGAAAATGTTACAAAACGTAACTCCAACGTAAATGTAAACATATATTTTACGTAACAAAGAGAAAAAAAAAACCATGACCCGTCACCGTTAAGTCCATACACTAACAGTGCAAGTAGTGGTAAGTGTATACTTAACGGCGTTATCTCCTACCATTACTCCGGCGCCGCCGTTACCGAAATTAATATACGCCGGACACTTAACATATAAATGATATTTTCCGGTGGTAACATCACCGACTTTCCAACGAACACGACCGTCGATACGAACCACCAACAAAATCACGCCACGTGTCTTGTCTTGATCAAGAGACAAACCATTGTACGGAGCGACAGGGACAGAGTCACCACCGACGAAAGGAGACCAAACGTTGACTTCTTTGTGACTTTGATAAGTCGCCGGAATCGACGTCGGAAAAGTGATTTGTTGGTTCCGGTAAGAAGCGTAGACGTCGAGACGGTCGTAGAAGATTCCTATCTTGTCGTTAGGGTTACGAGATAAGAGAGTTATTTGAAAGTTTGATGTGAGGAGGTACGGTGGTTCGCCGGAGACGTTGAAGTTGAAGACGGTGGCGTCTTGGAGGATGAAACGTGGCTTTGACGGTTGAAGAATTGCCCATGTTGAGAAAACTACGAGGAAGGTTATGGAGAGGAATGTTATTATTGACAAGAGTATACGGCGGCGGCGGGAGGAGGAGTAGTGGTGGTGAGAGCCGCATTGTTTTGTTATCATGGCGGAGCTCCGGTGGTGATCGGTGGTTTAGTGGTGTAGAGAGAATAGGTTTCTTGATGTAAACTCGATATGGACTCATGGTCGTGTGTTTTGTTTCATATATAAAAAAAGTAAAGTCTTTCCTTTTTGACGTTTAGTAAAGTTTTTTTATAGAAAATTTCTGTTTTAATAAAGTAAAATTTATAGAAAATATGCATACTTAGGAGAAATATTTTATACATATTGATATATATATATATATATATATATTTGATAAATAATATTGATATATATATTGCAATGGAAAAGGAAATACACAAAGTAAGAGAATAATGGAAGTAATGTGGAGAAAATTATACTCCATCCATGTTCTTTAAAAAGAAAATTTCTAGCAATTTTTATTTTTTTAGAGGAGAAGTTTATTATTTTTTTTTATGCATTTTGTGCTACTTAACTATAATAAATTTCTAACTTCAAGAAGTATATATTGTAAAAAGATAAAGACAAATTTCTTGAATTATTTAGTGAAAAAAATTTATACAAATACCAATCAATAACCATAGAACACCTATTAATTAATTTTCTAAATCACCAATTTTACTCTTTTATCCCACTTACTTTTTTTTGTTCATAAAGAGAAGGTATTTTTTGTAAAATTCCCTTTTTTTTTACTCTCTAAAATTTTAAAATTTAAATAATGTTTTTGGTTGTAATATTGAGCAAATTCACCCTACATTATCATCAAATATATATTCTTAATACATGAAAAGAAAACTCTATAAACGACGACGTTTGATTGTCCAAGGGTAGTGTCGTAATAATATCTTGTTTCTATCACTTGCGAGAAAATGAAAACCAATCGCCGAGTGGACGAGTGCGAGAGGAAGAAGCTTAAGAAGTTCCCGTCGTCATGGCCGTCGCGGCGTCTGGATTCATCGGAAAATCATCAATCTCCGTTCATCTAGATTCCCTTTCAGGTCCCCTCAAATTCTCATGCCTGAAACTTCCATTATCTTCCCCAAAGCCTCTGGTTGTTCTGTCCGTAACTTTATCGCCGCCGGCGAGAACAGTTGAATCTCCGCCGGTTGGTTACCGGAAAAACGTCGGGATTTGTCTCGTTAGTCCATGTAGAAAGGTGATTTCACTTCTCCTTCTCTCTCTCTCTCATTGCTCTATCTGATTCAGATCAGTTTCTTCAGTGATTTGGGATTTGATTTTGGCAGATTTTTACAGCTTCAAAGATTCATGTTCCTGATACATGGCAGATGCCTCAGGTGAAATTCTCTGTTTCTCTCTTGTGATTTGTTCTGTAGTTTCTGAGTAGTTTTCGATTTGCTCTTGAGAGTATAGTTATCTATTGTTCATTGCTTAAGAAGTCACAGTTTAGGTGATTGTTCATTCGAAATTACAGAGTTATGTTACTGTTGTGAGAATTGAAACTAAGGTTCTTTGATGACAAGAATCACTTTTGCTTATGATATGAGAAAGGGGAAGTGTAGATTAGGCTGGAGAATCAATCATCATTAGGTATGTATCGATTTTGTCGGATGTTTGTTTATCATTTCGGCTTTTATAGGGTGGCGCCGATGAGGGCGAGGATTTAAGAAACGCTGCCTTTAGAGAGCTTAGAGAAGAAACAGGGGTTACTTCGGCTGAATTCATTGCGGAGGCACGCTTCTGACATCTCTCTCATCGCAAAATGTTAATTCAACAAGATACCTTTTTCTCAAAGGTTTATGAATTGTTATGTCGGTATCACTAAACTGAAGCTTTTGATTTATTTGATCGTCTAGATACCAAACTGGCTGACGTATGATTTTCCCCGAGAAGTGAAGGATAAACTGAACCGGAAATGGAGAACAAGTTACAAAGGCCAAGCTCAGAAGTGGTAACTAAAGCAGACTGCCTCGTAGTGAACTATCTTTTAAGCTTGCAAGTTTTGTGAGATCGAAGGAAATTGTCGTAATGATTGAGTTTAATTCAGGTTTCTATTCAAGTTTACGGGCAAGGAGGAAGAGATAAACCTTCTAGGAGACGGTACTGCTAAACCAGAGTTTAAAGTATGGTCATGGATGCTACCGGAACAAGTGATTGAACATGTAAGAGTTTCTTTCTCGGCTTAATAGAATGTCGCGGTTGTGATTGAAAATATGTTTGCCTTAACATCATATCATTCTCTTCTTTTTGGCAGGCTGTTTATTTCAAGAGACCAGTCTATGAGCATGTCATAAAGCAATTCAATCCTTATTTTGTTGATGATGATGATGATGAGAAAGATACCATGAAGCCATGTATGGATTGAAAACATACAAAGGATTCATCAAAAAGGATATTGAGTAGGAGGAAAATGAAATCAAATCCCATAGTATATGAAAATGCATGAATCTCTTTCAAGTTTAGATACTTTTGCAAAATAGAAAAAAATTTTATTTATTCAAATACAGATGTTAGACTTTAATTTGATGATATGGGGAGATTATTATTTATAAACATTTTTTATTTCTTAATTGTATTTGCATAATAGATTAAGGGAGACTTACAAAAATACACTTTTGTATTGTCTGTTTTTCAAAAATACCCCTACTTGAAATTTTTTTATTTTTACACCTCATTTTTTAATGAAAAAAACCATTATACCCCTAGACTAAAAGAAATCCTAAACGTTAAACCCTAAATCATAATTCCTAAATTTTAAACCCTAATAGCTAAACCCTAAACCCTAATCACTAAATCTTAAACCTTAAACCCTATTTGTGTAAATAGGAGGTGTATATTTAAGAACCATTAAAAGACAAGTGTAAATGTAAAATTTCTTTTCCTTTTAAGTGTATTTCTGTAAATTAATCATAGATTAATAAGGTAATGTTTTATGTTGGTCTTTGGTTATAAATTTGTCAAAAAAAAATACTTAAATTGTCTATAGTGTATGAATGAATTCATGATAAATATAGTTTTGTTTTTACCCATAAAAAGTTATTGTTTGATCACATGTTCAAGAACTCACGGGGATTAATCCAGACTAGTTTTTAGATTATTTTGGTATTTTTAATATAAATTAATTTTATAAATACATAATAAATTTTATAACCGTGATTTATAGATATTTTCACTTGTTCTATACCAAAACTAACTAATTAATATGATTTTAAAGATTATAACATATTTTTGTTTACGTTTAGTGGTCAAGTTTAGTTAAAAGTATAATACGCTAGGTTAAATAGTGATAGTGTTGAAAAAATCGGATTTTGACGGAAGCTGATCGAACTATTACCGACTAGCGGATATGCGGGAAATAATCGGTTTAAGCCGAGATTTTTAGAACATGGGTTTGATTTATATATTATTATTATTCATATGGTAAGTGAAGCCCATTAAGTTTTGGCATTAAAGTCCATTAAACTTGTAAGACCCAAGACCCGACCCGTTTAATAAAACCCTAATCCTCACTCTCAGATCATCTCTCTCTCTCTCCCGTCTCCGCCTTCTCTCTCCGTCTGATCGATTCGAAGCAACAACAATGGTTCGTTACTCGCCGCCGGAGAATCCTTATTCTCTTATATAACTTTCGTTTCTCAGATATGGCTGCTTGAAGATTTCGATCTCTGACTATTTCTCTGTTTGTTTCTTCTTTCACTCGATTGAATAAAAAAAAATACAGCCGCAGGGAGATTACATTGAGTTACACAGGAAGAGAAATGGATATCGTCTCGATCACTTCGAGCGGAAACGCAAGAAGGAAGCTCGTGAAGTTCATAAGCGATCCACCATGGCTCAGAAGGTTCTAATTTCTTCTTCTTCTTCTTCCTTTCGTTTTCTGTATTTCGTCTTCTTCGTTTTGCTGATTTTGCTGGTGAAAAATGTTTATAGTCTCTAGGTATTAAGGGTAAGATGATTGCTAAGAAGAACTATGCTGAGAAAGCTCTCATGAAGAAAACGTAAGTGTTTGATCTTCGTATATTGTGATGTGAAATAAGCAATTGTGTAATTGTTGTTATCTGAGTTTCTTTACGATTCTTCAATAGATTGAAAATGCATGAGGAGTCATCGTCAAGGCGTAAGGTTGATGAAAATGTTCAGGATGGTGCTCTTCCTGCTTATCTTCTTGATCGTGAGAATACCTCTCGGGCTAAGGTCGGTGTTTTTCTTCGGTTTTGATATCGATAGTTCGGAAAATTGATGAAGCAAGTAGATTACATGACAAGTGTGTGTGTGTGTGTGTTTTGGGTTTAGGTTCTTAGCAACACTATTAAACAGAAGAGGAAGGAGAAAGCTGGGAAATGGGAAGTTCCTCTTCCAAAGGTGAAAACTTTCATCATGGTTTTATATAACTTAGAATGTTTCGATGTTCATTTCTAAGAAATGGGTACACGGTTAAAATTTCCAGGTCCGTCCTGTGGCTGAAGATGAAATGTTCAGAGTGATTCGATCCGGGAAGAGGAAAAGTATGTATTTGCTATGATTTAGGATTTGAGTTTGCTTTTTGTGGATTGATTTTAGTAGCTAGATAGTCACTTACAACTATCGAAATGCTTTTCGCGTTTTTGCATCAATGTTCTACAGCAAAACAATGGAAGAGGATGGTTACGAAAGCTACATTTGTTGGACCTGGTTTCACAAGGAAGCCACCAAAGTACGAGCGTTTCATCCGCCCATCTGGATTGCGTTTCACCAAGGCTCATGTGACTCACCCTGAACTAAAATGCACTTTCTGTCTTGAGATCATCGGAGTTAAAAAGAATCCTAACGGTCCAATGTATACATCACTCGGTGTCATGACAAGAGGAACAATCATCGAGGTTAGTTAGTTCTCTCGATCTATTCATACGGGTTCTCACGCTTCCACTTACGCTTCAAGATTCAAATATCTTCGAAAAATCCATTTGCAGGTCAATGTTAGTGAGCTTGGTCTTGTTACACCAGCCGGAAAAGTTGTCTGGGGTAAGTGCAGCACCGAGATGCAAACCGTATAATGTAATGTCAATGCCGATAACACTGTTTCTGTTTTCGACCTCAGGGAAATACGCTCAAGTGACTAACAATCCAGAGAACGACGGATGCATAAATGCGGTTCTGCTTGTATGATTCAAATCTACCGCGAAGCTAGAGATTAAGAAGAAGGCAAGAATCTTGTTGGTTACTTTACTTTTTCTTGTTTTCATCTTTAACAATTTTGTGTTGGTTCAATCTTTTATGGATGTTTGTGTGATGATCTTATAGCTATGGCCACATTAATGGAGATTTGGTTATTCTAATATATGTGTTGTGTTGCTAGAGAATACAACATTGAGATGAAGGAGGTGTTTGATTATGGTCAGCTTCACATCTAAAAAAATTTAGAAAACTATTTTCTTTTGTTAATTAAAAACACAATAATACAAATTCAAAATATTTATCTATAAAATAAAATATTTATTTTGACTTTTAGTATTTTCGGATTCAAAATATACTTTCTAAAAAATAATACATTTATTTGAAAAATAGATAGGGTGTAGTCAAAAGTGTTAGTAAATGGTAAAAACACTATTCAGTTTATAATTTATAGGTTCAAAATACTACATTAATTTTTAGTTTGATGTTTTAGTGGGGGGAGAGAACTAAAGTTATTGAACAATTAACAAAGTGGTCAAAGTCAATAACTAAAACATTGTGATATTTTATATTTTACCATTATGTATAAATGTTAGTGTGATTATTATCTAGTGATAATGATATTTAGTTACACAATCTTTAATGATTAGTCAAAACTAAAGAACTATGTGAGATAAAAAAAAAAGTTTTCAATGGATGTGTATCCCTTTAACTTTTAGAATTTATTCTAGTCATATTTTCTTTTTTAAAAAATCTGATAAATAATAAGAAAAACGTGGAACAACATCATTAACTAAAAAAAATTCCAATCTTCTAAATATATTAACAACTTTCAAAAGAAATATTTTTTTAGATTAGTAACTAAATGCATCTCTAATGATATTAATTTATCCACTAAAGTAACTAATATTTATACACATATATATATATATACGTGTGATTGGTTGATTTGATCATCATCGTCTTCTTCGTCATCTACTATCATTCGTAACCGAAACTTCTGGCTTTAATAATAATCCTCCACACCCACTCTTCTTCTTCTTCTTCATTTTCAAACAAACCCTTTAGATTCTCGGGAAAAATTAAAACTTTCTCGGCCGAGAAAATTTCTTCAATAAACCATTTCGAATAAAGTTTGCATCTTTCGCTCTCACTTTCGATTCTTGTTTCTGGGTCAATCTTAGATTCTTCAGAGTCTGATTTTCTTGGCGATTTTCTCGGAAAAATTGGATCTTTCGAGTTTGTGTTGCTGCACATTGAGGAAAGACGAAGAGGATCGAGAGAGATTTGATTGCGATTTCGAAAGTTCTCAGATTTTTTTGTTTTTTTGATGAATCCGTCGACTTCTTCTTCTTTGATTCGCAGCCGGAAAGAAACCCTTCTCCGCCGAAACATCGCGACGGCTTCTTGCGGCGGAGGATCGACGGCAGCAGAGTTTTGCGGCGGTACGACGGCGAGTTGCGCCGCCTTATGCTGTTGTGGTCCTTGTAGCGTCGTGAATCTCGTCGTCCTCGCGGTTTACAAAATCCCTCGCGGAATCTGCCGCCGTACAATCCGTCGTCTGCGGCGGAGACGACTAGTAAAGACAGGGCTTTTGCCTCCGACGTCGGGAAATGGAGAATGTGAGAAGAAGATGAGCAGAGTAGGGAGTTCACAATTCGCTATTCATCCATTAGAGAGCAAATTCGAGAAAGATTTCGAGAAACTAGCGACGGCGTTAGCTTCGTCGGAGGAAGAAGAAGAAGAAGAAGAAGAAGACGACGAAGAAGTAATAGCATTAGAGAAAGAGATGTGGAACAGATTCTACAGTGGAGGTTTCTGGCGAAGCCATTCACAAGCTGAAACGACGTCGTTTTACGAGTAGCGATTAAGAATTTTATAATATGCATGTAAATTTTCTGTTAATTGGAGTTTAAAAATAGTGTGTATATATTAATGGATGTAACATTTCAATTTCAATAAAAAAACATCACTTCACATAAAGAAATGTGTTTTGTGACTTTTGTCTAATAAATCAAAACCAAACTTTATTGGAGGAGTAGACCACTAGAACTAGCTTGGTGAAGATCACCATATAAACAAATAAAAATCAATCATCCTCAAAAGCTAAGTTACATTACATATGTTTGGATTAAAAAAAGATTAGCTTAGAGAGTTAAAGTAGTTGTGTGCTTTGTTCTAAATATTTCGTTTAGATCGATTATTTTTCTGCGTATCTGTTACGTAGTGGTCGATTAGTTTCTTTTGCAGTCTAATTCTTTTTTAAAAATATATTATTTAACTTATCTGATTATATTTTTAATTAAAATTGATCCGTAAAATCAAACAAAATTATATTATTATCACTAAAAAATCTAGAAGTCAAAATGATAACTTTATTATATATTTATAAAATTAAATTAAATTACAAATATCAAAATAATCTAAAACTAGTCCGTTTAATCTTCGATTTTATAGATAGACCTAGGTTCAGTTTGGCAGACTAATACCGAGTGAATTCTAAAACTTTGATTGTGTGTAATTTACATTTATTTAGACTACACACTTTTCGATGAAATTTACAAACAAGCTTAAAGTAGTTGTGTGTAGTTTACACTTATTTAGACTACACAATTTTCAATGAAAGTTAAAGAACTATTATAAGTTTTTTTAATTAGCAAGAAAGAGGAGAAAAGACATATGTGTGAGTTTAAGTTAAGAGCATACGTGTGGCGTACATGCCATAATAATGATCAGTCTAAATAGGGATCAAACACTTTGAAGAAGACAAATGTTTGATTAATAACTTAAAACAAAAAAAGTGTTTTGAATTATGAAAGTTCATTGAGGAAGTGCTTTTTAGTTGATGAGAAAGAATCCACCAATAGATTCGGAAGAAGCGTGGGATATGGCTTATAGGTGTTACTATACCTATGTTATGTGACAGTTTAGGGCTTAGAGAGAGAGAGATGAGAGAGAGAGAGATGAGAGATAGAGAGATGAGAGAGAGATAGAGATATATATATATAGAGAGAGATAGATAGATAGAGAGAGATGTGAGAGAGAGAGATGAGAGAGAGAGAGAGAGATAGGGAGAGATATATATATAGAGATAGATAGATAGATAGATGAGAGAGATGAGAGAGATAGATAGAGAGAGAGAGATGAGAGAGAGAGTGAGAGAGATGAGAGAGAGAGAGAGAGATGAGAGAGAGAGAGTCAGGTGGTGAAATAATAAAGGAGGTTGAGTGAAAAAGAAGAGTGAATAAAGTGAAAAGTAGCAGCTAGGGTTTCATGTGAGGCTATAGTACAGTATGAGTCTTCGTGTAAACTGTCCTTTTCTTTCTTTTTTCTTTTGTAGGGGACCTTTGTGTTTTTTCTTTACATTGTTTCGCTCTCAACATATATTTATTTATAAATTTTTCTCTTTGATCTTTATTTATGAAAACAATCTTTGTTTAGTTATATGAAGCTACTTTGATGTGACAATTCTTTAATAATGAGTTTGCTTATGTCGTTGAGTCCCATATATATACAATTTGTCTATGGATGATTTTGTATAAAAGATAAGTTGTATTCCATTTTTTTCTTCCTAAGATCATAGTACTTAAAGAAGAAGAAGAAATAATTTAAAGTCTAAATATATACTCCTTTTTATTTTGTTTTTGTTAGATTGCATTTAAAACATTTGCTATAAGAATAAAATTTATCGTGTTAAATTTATGAGAAAAAACAAAATTTGTTTGGGGGATATGAATCGTGAACATGTGTGTCATTCCATAGATTATGTCCCTAATCAGTTAATCACAACATATAGACTACGATGAGTGATCGTAAAATCGAAACATGATAGATTACAAAATAGATATTACATTATAGGTCGGATTGAGAGATAATCCACAACCTCATATGTCAAAATCGGTCCTAAATAATATATAAGCGATATGAATCTTTTAATTCATTGTCAAATGACTTTGATTTGAAATTACAGTTACGAGATTAAGAAGCTTATTGAGAGCTAGAACGAATTGCGAGAAGTATACATGATACATATGATCCATAGTTTTCTTTAGGAGTGGGCAAATTATCCTCAGGTCGGTTTGAATCCAGGTAACTCGGGGTCCATCTATCTTAGATCCGTTTAAGAACCAGTTGAGTTTTGGATCAGTTATGATTCAACTCCGGATCAATTCGGATTGGTTTTTTGAATTTTGAAAGAAACAAAATTGAATTCGAAAACTAAGAATAATAAAATGTATATATGTATGTGTATATGTCGGATATTCGGTTACTCATTTGGTTCTGGTTCGGTTCAGATAAATGAATAATTTTAATTTGGAAATCGTTCGAGCTTCTATCATTTTTCGGGTCGGTTCAGTTCCGTCTTATTCGGTTCGGATTTTCGAGACCGGATTATTTGCCCATCCCATTCTTTAGAAAAAAGGAAGAATGTTGTCATCTGCCTCACAAAAATGGGTCAAACGGGCCACGTTGAATCCATTGTTGGGCCATGTCGTGTGCGTTTTGAGAGCAAAGTCTTGTAACATATAATTACAAATGTAGATAGAATACCGTACAAACCGAACCAAATCGAACCAAAAGAAAATTAAAGTCAAAGTCAACACAAATTTGAGTGGTCCCTGCACCAGCCTGGTTCGTAAAGTCTCAGGAAAACAAAAACCAAAACTAACCAAAGACAGAGAGAGAGACACACGACCAAACTCATCTCTCTCTTACACTATTCCACTTGCCATCGCCGACACTTCAAGAAAACAATAAGAAACGAAACAGAGAGGAAAAGAACAGAACAGAGCTTCTCATGGATTTTCCTATCCACGGCGGCTCCGCCGTCATTCATCTCTTTCTCTTCTTCCTCACCGTCACATCCTCCGCCGCATCCACATTACACAAGAACCAAAATTTCTCATCCGGGTCGGGTCAAATCAACTCCAACTCCGTCCTCGTTGCTCTCCTCGACTCTCGTTACACGGAGCTAGCTGAATTAGTCGAGAAAGCTCTTCTCCTTCAGACACTCGAAGACGCCGTCGGCCGCCACAATATTACCATTTTTGCCCCTCGCAACGAAGCTCTCGAGCGTGACCTTGACCCTGAGTTCAAACGGTTCTTGCTTGAACCGGGCAATCTCAAGTCTCTTCAAACACTTCTCATGTTCCACATTATCCCCACCCGGGTCGGGTCGGAACAATGGCCGGATAAAGATTCGGGTCGGGTCAAGCACCGGACTTTAGGGAACGATCGTGTCCATTTGAGTAAAGGAGACGACGGCAAGAAGATGGTGGATTNAACCCAACCCGATGACTTGACCCGACCCGACGGGTTGATCCACGGGATTGAACGGCTTCTCATTCCTCGTTCCGCTCAAGAAGATTTCAACCGCCGCCGGAGTCTCCGATCAATCTCCGCCGTCTTACCCGAAGGAGCTCCGGAAGTTGACCCGAGAACCAACCGTTTCAAGAAAAAACCCGCTCCGGTACCCGCCGGATCTCCGCCGGCTCTCCCGATCCAATCCGCTATGGCTCCCGGTCCGTCGTTAGCTCCGGCGCCGGCTCCGGGACCGGGAGGCAAGCACCACCACTTCGACGGTGAGGCACAAGTCAAGGACTTCATCCATACGCTGTTGCATTACGGCGGTTACAACGAAATGGCGGACATCCTCGTTAATCTGACGTCGCTCGCGACGGAGATGGGTCGGTTAGTGTCGGAAGGATATGTGTTAACGGTTCTTGCTCCGAATGATGAAGCGATGGCGAAGCTGACCACGGATCAGCTTAGCGAGCCAGGAGCTCCGGAGCAGATTGTGTATTACCACATTATACCGGAGTATCAGACGGAGGAGAGTATGTACAATTCTGTTCGGAGATTTGGGAAAGTGAAGTTCGATACATTGCGTTTTCCTCATAAGGTTGTGGCTAAAGAAGCTGATGGTTCGGTTAAGTTTGGAGACGGTGAGAAATCGGCGTATTTGTTTGATCCTGATATTTATACGGATGGTCGAATTTCGGTTCAGGGGATTGATGGTGTTTTGTTCCCTCAAGAGGAGGAGAATGTTGAATCATTGGTTAAGAAACCGGTTAAGAAAATTCATCATCCGAGAAGAGGTATCGGGAGCGCTTTGTTTCCGTTTGCATTGGCTGAATCATGAGCTTAACATTAGAATTGGCAAGTGTAGATGTTTAACCATTAGTAGTTTGGTAAGTTGATCTAATGTTGATTCGTCCGACCGCATTAGTGTAGTCACTAGTTGTTTGAATAAGTCATGATATCGGCCGCCTTGTTTAGGTCATTAACCAAGGCGAAATGAGATCTTGAGAGTGGTAATTTTGTGAATGAATGTGTAAGAACAAGATTAGGTTCCAAGAATGTAAGATAGGTCTAGTAATTCGAAAAACATTAGGGTTCGAAGAATGCAAAATGGGGCTAGCTCGACGCAAATTCGCCGCGCCAAATGAAAGGGTGTGATCTTGATTGATTTTGATCTAATGAAAGTGTTGTTCTTGTAATTGAAAACCAACAGGGAAATTGTTGGAAGTGGCTTGTAGAATGCTTGGTGCTTTTGGTTCGGATACTTATCTCAACGAATGCCGGTGAATTCGCAAACCCGCTAAAGGATTGATGTAAACACATTTATAAAGGTTAGGATTTTGTGATCTTTTCTTTCTTTCTTTCTCGGATTCGATTGTTCATTGATCCATTGAAGCAATGTCAACAGTAACCTATCTTTCTATTCCAATCAGCTAATTGAAAGATTTGGTCTTGAATGAAGAGAAGACAGCAACTTTGAGAGAACCATTCTTCTATAGTTTGAGAAGGATGGTTTGTTGAGTTCTTATATTTGCTTAAATACTGTAATTAGAGATATACCAATCATTTTTTAATTAATTTGATGGTGTATGAGAATGAGAGTACATTATAATAAAAAAAAAAGTTAAACAAAACCTCTTCTTAAGAATTTGTTGCCTTTTTTTTTTGGATTTCCTTAGGCATCATTGTGATTATAGATGTCTTTGACTTCTTTTTCTGAGTGTATATTCTGTAAATATGAAAATTTTGGCAGAATGTAACTCATGTGGACATGAGAAATGGGTTGGCTTAAAGCTGTGTTGTTGATTGATTAGAGGACAAAACACAAACTTAGCTGTCTAAATTTCTTGTGACAAATCTCTCTTAAGTCTTAATTCAGAAGTTGTCTGACTATATTTGTTTGTTTCCATGTGGTCAATGATGCTTTCTGCAATTATTTGCTTACTCTTATGCCATGCAGTTTCATTTATGCCATTCATGGTAAGACTGAGAAAAAAACCCAAGCCCGAATCAAATTTAATCCGAAAAATCTAAGCGATTAGTAAAATTATCTATGGATTTTGTTGGACGGTATTTCAGATCCAAATTTGATTACTGAAAAACCCGTTAACTCCGAACCGAATTTGAACATAAATTCCGAGCCGATGCCGAATTGGAAACCCGAAAAAGCCAAAAAAGCGAGGAAAAACCCAAGCCGGAAACCCGAATCCGAATGAATTTCATATGAACTCGGGTTTTTCATCTGTTATTAAATCCGACCAGAACTCGATTCCACCCGATCCAAAACTGATATGAGCTTTTTAAAATACCCGAACATGGCTTAAATCTATGCTAACGAAAACCCAAAACTCGAATGCCTAGCCCTAATTTAGAGAATTAAACGACGAGGGTCTTGAGAGTTAGTCGTGTTTAACCATTACTAACTTGGGTCTAAAGTAAAAACATTACACAAAAACCACCATGGCATACTTCTTAACACAACCAAAAGATTGCGATCACTAAGACTTGTTAACAAGTAAGTAAGTGTAAGTGATCCCAACTGCAATACATTCTTCAACAGTATTAGAATCGTTGATTCTGATTCCACAACCACAAGCCTTATTACACACTACTCAAACTGTTGGTGGCCGTTTCATCTTGAGAAGATGAGATAAACCGGCGACGACATGAGCACGACTACTTGGAACTCCTGTTTTAGCCAATGCTTGTCCGTTTTTATCCAACAAAACAAAGCAAGGAACATACTTTACATCATAGTGAAGAAGCTGCAAACACACAAAGAAAGCTACCATCATCATCATCATCATCAAGCTCTGTAATCTGAGAAAAAAGAAAGCTTTTTTTGTTCTCTTTTACCTCAGGAAGCCATTGTTCATTCTCTGCATCTGCCATTGTAATACTTAACCAATTCGAGTTCCTTTTCTCAACTTCTAAAACAAAGTTGAGAAGTGAATTACAGAGTCTGCATTTAGGTGAGTAAAACTCAAGTACTGTGGCTTCTTTCTCACTAGCTAAAGCAGATGCAAAAGCTTTTTGCTCTGCTTCTCCTTGCTCGTAACTACTTAAAGGTTTCGTCTTTGGTTTAAAGTTTGGGTTTTGACCAAATGAATTCAATGATCTGAGAGCGATTGATCCGATAGTTTGCATAGATCTGAATAGCCATGGTCCTTGAAAGTCGCAGATGTTTGAAGATTTTGGTTGTGGGTTTGAATCCCATGGCCATTTCAAGCAAAAGAAAGGATCTTTTGAAGCAGAGGCGCTTGTAATCTTTGATTCCATTAAAGATAACACTGAGAACGAAGAGAAATGCGATTGTGAGATGGCGAGGCGAAAGAAAATTTGGGAATTGAAAAGAACAAATGAATTTAGGGTTTATCTCTTTGATTTGAACCAATTTGGGGATTGAATAGGTTTGGACATTTTACCTGAAACCCGAGTTCGAATCCAACCCGAGATTACGAACCGAACCCGACTCCGAACAAAAAATATATCTGAGCGGATCTTGATTCTAAATATTTCGGGTTTTAGGTAATACCGAACCCGAACGAGTACCCGAAGAACCCGAATTCGAACCTGAAACCCAGTAAGTACCTGATGATATCTATATACCTGAAAAATATTCAAAATATCCGATAAAATACTCCAAAATACCTATAAAAACTTGAAATATTTGATTAATATCTGAGTGAATTTTGTATTATTCGAATTCGATTTAGACTCGAATAGATATAGAAAAATCCAAAAATTTTAAACCGAACTCAAATCCAAAATTCGGAAAAGCAAAATACTTAATCGGAAAATACCTAAACACAAATCTATTTCGATATATTTGGAAATTTGAGGTGTTTCCAAATACTGAACCCGAATTTGAAATCCAGAATTCTCGAGAAACCTGAAAATAATCCTTAAAAACTCTTCAACTGAACCCGAATCCAAAAAATCCGAAAATACCTGAACACAAATTTCTTTCGGTGTATTCAAATTTTACATTTGTTACTAAACCCGATCAAAATCAGATTCTTTAAAATATCCCAAAGGCGTCTAGACCTTTGGATTTAAAAATCTAAAATGTCCATTATATTTTCTAATCAACACTTTGGTTTGCTAAATAATATTTTAAACCAAAACCAAACCAAACCTAATAGTAACTCAAAGGTTCGGTTTATAATATATAAAAATAAGTTTACAAAGAAAAAAAAGAATCAAACTCAAAACTATAGCAATAGAAAACTTTGGCTTCTCTTCCTTCAGAGCCAAGACCCGAAAGCAAAACAATGTGTCTTACGTTTTCTCTTCTTCTTCTTCTTCTTCTCTGTGTCTTGCTTCTCTCCTGTCTCTTTCTCTTGCTTCTCTTCTTCACTAATTTGGCTACTCTCTTGTCTCTGTGATCCTTGAGCAACAACATTCTCAATGCTCTCTAGAAAACTTACTTGCTTTCTCTGATCCTCTACTCTATTTCGCGACGATTCATCGGTTTCTTGAACCGGCTTTATATTTTTAACCATGTACATTACTCTCTCTAGTGTCCCTAAAGCTTGTTCTACCTCTGGACTTATGCAAAACCGTCTATTGATATCGATACGAGTCTTTGAAGCTACATTTTCATCATCCGACGAAGAAAAGCTTCCTTCGATATTATCTTCTTCCTCAATCTCTGGAACAGTTCTGCAGCCGATAAGTTCGTTTCCACTAGCATCCACTTTGTTGGTTTCAAGCTTTGGTTCTTCTTCGATTGCTTCATCGCTTGAATACAGAGCTTGACGTATCTTAGTATACAAA
Source organism: Anastatica hierochuntica (assembly GCA_900406275.1). NCBI lineage: Eukaryota > Viridiplantae > Streptophyta > Magnoliopsida > Brassicales > Brassicaceae > Anastatica > Anastatica hierochuntica. The sequence continues at coordinate 25,628 of OVAN01000544.1, forward strand.
GGATCAGCTAAAGCTCTTGTGTAATCTTCGTCAAACTTAGCTACCGAAGCAACTGACTATTACATTCGAATAAGCAAAACGGTATGTTACCTATCGACATTGCATCCAAAGATCGAAACAGTAAAAGCAAAACAGAGTTTACTGACCTTTTTATAGAGTCTGAAACCATTGCCAATGAGTTGTCTAGAGATGAAATTAATAAGAGATGGAGGAACCAAGTCCAGCTTTATATCAATATCGCCTATCGTCCTACGAGAAAGCTAAAATCTTAAGCTTCATAACCGAAAACACGAATCACATGTTTAAGATACTACTAAGAACTGATCACTAACCTGAAGTAACTCCTCTCTGAAGTGACTTTTTGTAAAGCAAATCCACCTACAATATCCATCCTCACTGCATCCGGTGATTCAGGTATAACATTCTCGGTGAAAGAAACTCCGAGACTATCTAAATCCGAGATCTAAAAGTCGAAAAGAAACTTTGATTTCAGATACTATCAAACACCAAATGCATATATGAAAGGATAGTGTTTTACGGTGTTTAGAAGGATGACGACTAAGCCATCTTTAAAGTACTCGAATAAGAAATACTGCACAATGATCTCTCTATCCGTCAATGGCCACGGTACCTTCATCCTTTCTTCCCACAATTTAAAAACTTTCATATTAGCTTTCGAATAGTTGATATAGAAACCGAATCATTCTTCAATTGGAACAAACCTTACTAAACAGATTTGTTCACCGATCCCGACCTTTTGCAAACAAGTGCTTCTTAAGATCCTAAATGGCGGAAATGCAAATTGCGGCCACCTATATACGCATAACCAACATTGTAAAGTATACATTTTTGAAGTTGTTCACAATCCAAAATTCATTGAGAGAGACTCTTAACCATTTCTTGTAGAGAGTTGATTCCCACGATACGCATAAACCTACATCATATATCCAATTTAAAATCGAGTTTTAAGAACTTCGAATCTGCGGTATGAAAAGAACTTACAATCTTGGATAGGTCCGTCTATGTAACCTTCAGCGAGAAGCGTGTGAAATGGACTTCCTTCAAGCCCTTCACGGTACATAACACGACAATCTTCATGATCATCTTTCAACTATTCAACAAACAAACACACATAATCAAAGATCACTCACACTATATGATGATGATGATGTCTGAAGTCAGAAACAAAGACAAAACACATACTTTCCAATCACTATGTGATGATTCATCCTTATGATCCACCATGGATACACTTCTAAGCTTGCTAAGTAGCTTAGACAAATCTGTCGTTCTTTTATCCAAAACATCTTCATTACACTCTACAAATCATAACACAACAAACATAGAAACCAAAAGAATCTTTCAGAGTGTGTTCACAAACAAAGAAACCAAACAATGATTCAAGAACAGAACCTTGAGAGGAAGAACAAAGCTGATCTCTGAGAAGAGATTTAAGACTCTCATGATTAGTGAGTTCAGGACAAGACAGAGTCTTGTCTAGTTTGTTTCTATACTCACAGATCTCTCTTTTCTTCTCCATAATCTTTTCAACAATCACACAAAAAAAATCAGCCAATAAGAATCAAAAAAACCCAAAAGAGCTCAACACACAAAGAGAAGAAACTAACAACTTACGACGTTCAAGAAGAAAAAAGCTTATCTTTTTAAGCTTCTGAGGACAAAACGTGACCGACAAGACGGAGAGAAGTTTTATTGTAATAAGGACTTTTTTTTCTCGAGAAAGTTCAAATCTAGTACATTTCCAGGAAAGTTTCGGTTTTTCCGAGAAAGGAAAAGAGATTTTGAGTAATGGAGAGATTGATGATGATGATGAAGAAGAAGAAGATATGGGTTTTAAAGAAAACAGATAAGTGTCGGTGTCAGATAGGTGAAGAAGTTAAATTTGACAACTTTCTTTTTTGCTTTGCCTCTCACTCTTTAATCATAGTCATAGCAGCTTCACACTCTTTTCTTCATTTCTTTTTAGTATTTATATGATTGTGTACAGAAACAGTTAGAGCAAAAATAGTGATTAATAGGAAGGAGATTGATGCAGTTGAGACTTGAATAGGCTGGAAACTTTAGCATTTTTTGGGTTTTCGGATTGGTTTCGGATCGATTCTGTTCGGGTTTGGATCGATTCAGGTTGAGATGTTTTAGGATTCATTTTAAAAATCGGTAAATTTTTTAGTCTGTTCGGGTGAAATCATTTCGAGTCCGGTTCGTTTTCTAAATTTTTTTAAAGGATCTGAAATGGAATCGAAAATCCGAAGGATATGATAAAAATTCGAATAACACAAAAAAATCGAATTATACGGAAAACAGTAATAATATAAGATCCATTTTTTTCTTTGTTATCGTAAAAGTTCAAATATTTCAGATACCTACTCGATTTTCGGTTCGTATAGGATATCCAAAATACCTTAAAACAAGAATAATTCGGGATTTTACGGTTTTCGGTACCCTTCAATCCAGTTCAATACCTCTCAATTCAAAAGGAGACGTTTAGAGTTAACTTAAAAACGCTAAATTTTCTAGTAAGTCTAGGTGAAATCATTTCGAGTTCGGTTCGTGTTCTAAATTTTTTAAAAAGATTTGAAATGAAACCGAAAAACCGAATTTCAAATGAAAACTAAAGTCCAAACCGTTTGATAAAAACTCGAATTACTCAAAAGATCGAATTATCCGGAAAAAAAGTAATAAGATAAGATAATTTTTTCTTTGTTATCGTAAAAGTTCGAGTATTTCAGATACCCGTTCGATTATCGGTACACATAGGATGTCCATGCTAAAACAAAAATAATTTGGGTCTTTACAATTTTCGGTTCGGTTTAGTACCTCTCAATCCAGTTCAGTATCTCTCGTTTCGGTTTGGATTGAGTTCAGATTTTAGTTTATTTGCTTAGCTCTAGTCATTAATATGTTGATGATCATAGAAAACAAACATATAAAAAAGTGATGAAACAAAGTTACATTCAAATCACAAAATCACAAAACCATTTATCATCAAACCAACAAAACCACACAAACATAAGAAGCTGAAATCACTCAGATAATTGATCCCAAACATTGTAAATAAGCCATCCTTCAATAGCTGCAGCTTCAAGATGTTCTTCAAATCCTTTCTCTCCCCATTTCGCTTCAATCGAGAAAAAACCAAGTCAAACCGACTTGAACCAAAAAAAACCAAACCATTTTTTTATGTGTATTGTAAAGGATTATTTATTGGGCCAAAATCTATGGGCCAAAATTTAAAGGATCAAATTATAACTTGAGAAGTGATATTGAGGGCATGACCCAACTATCAATAGCCAATAAGGCAAAACATCCGAACCCGAACCGATTTGTAAAATTGTCTGAATAGATTCTATTCGACGATATTTTAAGTATCGAGTATTATCCAAAGTATGACTAAATCTGAAAAACTTTGGATCGAATTTGAATATGAAATCCAAAAGAATTTGAAAAATCAGAAAAATTCGTAAAAACCGAACCAAAAAAACCCGTAAATATCTAAATTCGAACTGAATTCAAAATAATTTCGGTTATACTCAGATTTTTATTACGTTACTAAATCCGACCCAAATCTTAATATATCCGAACCAAAACCGTTTCAGATTATGAAATTAACCGAATTGAGGTTTGTTGTTATGCACCCGAAAACTTAAAACCCGAATGCCCACCCCCATATAAGCATATGTGCTCACTACCAAATTTTTGATGCAAAAATGTTCAAATGGATGAGGTTTACACCAGCACACGTAACGATCAACTTTCACTATTTGTAGACAGAGCTTCTTTCAATGCGTCTATTCGTTTTTTTGGTGCTTTGCAAGTACGAAACACATTGAATTATCCAACAACTATTCTCTTTAGTCTCTCTCTCTAGCTATCAACAAACCTACTTGTTTGCTTAACAATTTCAATGTTAGTTTGGTTAGCCACGTTGTTACATAGTTTAATACTTCACATTTGAGAAAAAAGAGTTGGTATATTTTGAAGATTTTTTGGTTGGTAAGAAATTGGATCACCTTTTTTGAGGAAAAACATTTTGTTCAAGTAGAAGTTCGAGTGTGGTAGCTTGGTAACTAAAGAGAAATATTATAGGGTCGGAGATTCTCGTTAATGAAGTAGTAGATTCGACTATTAGAAGCAATGATGAGGACATACTATTTTAGTAACAACAATATTGTTGTTACGAACGTTACAAAGATCTAATAAGATGATATCATCGTACGGAGGTCACATTAAAAACTCAAGGGCGATGCAACATAGCGTAAAGATGGTGTGCAAGCCGGTAGCACAAATTGATGAGGTCATAATCTGATTAAAGTATGAAGACACGCCGAGCGCTTCGATAACCAAGTATGACCAGTCTGATAACCGACAATACACGAACGACATTCTGACCTTATAGCGGGAATCTCCACCCGAATCACACCGAAGAATTGACTCTGAAGATCGAAAACGACGTTGAGATAAGAAGGATCCAGAATGTAGTTGTGTTATAAATAGAGAAGATCCCTTAGCGTTAACATACACTAAATTCTCGACAGAGAAAACTCGAGAAGAAAGTCAGAAGATTTACACTTCTATTCACCTCCCAAAACCTCATTTTCACCTTACCATATAAAATCATTCTGCATTGACATTGACTTCCTTTACAGATTAACGAGATTTTCCGATCCACATGTCATCAATAATTTGACTTAACACCCCAAGAATTCCCACTTCCAACAATAACCCACCTCCAACACATTGGTTTTGTTTTGATGTGCACTTGCTACTCTTAAACCAAAACCAAATCTTTAGATTTTATCCGGTTTAAAACTTTTCACCACATAGGCTAATTCTTCTTCAATGTTATTGAGCATTTGAGCCCATTTATCATCTCCCATTTTTGCTATATAGCGCCGCTTCTACACAACCTACAAAGCCACCCAAAAGCATTACTCTCTCTCTCTTTCTCTTTACTCTCACAACCCAAATTCGCCGCTTATCATCTCCGATCTTCCTCCTTCAAGGTACGGTTCCATCTTCTTCTTCTTCTTCTCCGATTCTCGTTTTCTTCTGCAGATTTCATTCATCGATTTTAGCTTTAGGAAACGAAGCTTTTCTTCTTGATTTTGAAAATATACATCATATTCTCTTCAGTTACTATATGGAACCATTCGTTGTTAACGAGAACAGTCTCGCATCTGCTTCGTCTCCGCTTAAGAAACGACGGATCGATCATCATCACCACACTGATGCTAACTCCGATGGTTCTGTGATTCTCTCTTCTAACTCCAACAACGTTGAGTCGCGGATGAATATGGCGGCGACGTTTGGTAATAGCTCGAACAATCATGAGATCGATGAAGATCTTCATAGTAGACAGCTTGCTGTTTATGGCCGTGAGACTATGAGGAAGCTTTTCGCTTCTAACGTTCTCATTTCTGGGATTCAGGGACTTGGTGTTGAGATTGGTAACACTCTCGTTTCTAGTTTTTTTTTTTTTTTCTCATTTCGTTGTTGATTTGCTCTTGCATGTCACACTTGTGCTTGGTCCTTGCTTGTTGTTGGAGATTGATTTTGTGTGTTAGCTTTAGCTGAGTCCTGTAGCTTCATTTGCTAAGCTTGTTTTGGTTGATGAGTTACTGTGGAAGATTCACAGTTTGTTGTCTTGCTCTTTTGTTCTACATAATGATGAATCTGTTGAGGTTTCGTTTTCGATTTTGTGCTTTCTGATGGATAATATTTGTTCTTGTTTAGCCAAGAATATTATTCTCGCTGGTGTGAAGTCGGTTACTCTTCACGATGAAAATGTGGTTGAGCTATGGGACTTATCTAGTAACTTTGTTTTCACGGAGGAGGACATTGGTAAGAATAGGGCGCTTGCTTCTGTTCAAAAGTTGCAAGAACTCAACAATGCCGTTGCTGTCTCAGCTCTTACTGAGAAGTTAACCAAAGAGCAGCTTTCTGGTTTCCAGGTAGGTATCTAAACCTTTCCTTTCTTTGGTTTGAAATTCATTTCCACGTTGTAGTTGTCAGTAAATATACCGTGATTCATGGATGTTCTGTACAAAAAGTTGTGTGACCGCAGAGATGTTTTTTCTCTTGACTATTCAAAATTGTCCTCAATGCTCACATGGATGGAAAATGTTTCTATAGAAAGTACAGAATGGTCATAATTTTCTCAGTAAAGAACTGGCTGATTTCTTCTTTTCTCTTTGATGCAGGCTGTGGTTTTTGTGGATATCTCTCTTGAGAAAGCCATTGAGTTTGATGATTATTGTCATAGTCATCAGCCTCCTATTGCATTCATCAAAGCAGACGTTAGGGGCCTGTTTGGTTCTTTATTTTGTGATTTTGGACCTCAGTTTACTGTTCTTGATGTTGACGGGGAGGAACCACATTCTGGCATCATTGCTTCTATTAGCAATGAAAATTCTGCATTTGTATCGTGTGTAGATGATGAGAGGCTCGAGTTTGAAGATGGAGATCTTGTAGTTTTCTCTGAAGTTGAGGGGATGACAGAGCTGAATGATGGAAAACCAAGAAAGATAAAAAATGTGAAGCCGTATTCGTTTAACCTGGAGGAAGACACCTCTACATATGGGGCCTATGTGAAGGGTGGCATTGTGACTCAGGTGAAACAACCAAAGCTGCTGAACTTTAAACCTCTTAGAGAAGCACTTAAAGATCCAGGCGACTTTCTTCTAAGTGATTTTTCAAAGTTTGACCGGCCACCTCTTCTCCACCTAGCATTCCAGGCACTTGATAGGTTTTCATCTCAAGCAGGCCGGTTTCCATTAGCTGGGTCAGATGAAGATGCTCAGAAACTTGTGGAAATTGCAACTGAAATGAATGAGAGTTTGGGTGATGCAAAGTTGGAAGATGTCAACCCTAAACTCTTACGATATTTGGCCTTTGGATCTAGGGCTGTTCTGAATCCCATGGCTGCAATGTTTGGTGGCATTGTTGGACAGGAAGTTGTCAAGGCATGCTCTGGGAAATTCCATCCACTCTTTCAGGTAAAGAATTTTCTGTTCGAATGGTCAGCAGGCACATCTGCTTAGTCGTCGTATGTAAAGTTTCCACTTGTTGTGTGATCTATGTTTCATTTAGTAGTTTGTCTTTTGTACTTGGTAATCTTGTAATGGGTTTGCATTCTTTATGCAGTTCTTTTACTTTGATTCGCTGGAGTCACTCCCCAAGGAACCCCTTGATGCATCAGAATTTAGACCACAAAATAGCCGTTACGATGCACAGATATCTGTATTTGGGTCTACTCTTCAGAAGAAACTCGAGGATGCGAGAGTGTTTGTTGTAGGTGCTGGTGCTCTTGGATGTGAGTTCTTGAAGAACTTGGCTTTGATGGGGGTGTCATGTGGCACACAAGGGAAGCTTACTGTCACCGATGATGATGTAATTGAGAAGAGCAACCTGAGTCGTCAGTTTCTTTTCCGAGATTGGAACATAGGACAGGCTAAATCCACAGTTGCTGCGACAGCAGCAGCGAGAATAAATTCTCGCCTCAACATCGATGCTCTGCAAAATCGTGTTGGACCTGAGACTGAGAATGTCTTTGACGACAACTTCTGGGAGAATTTAACAGTGGTTGTCAACGCGCTGGACAATGTCACTGCAAGGCTTTATGTCGATTCAAGGTGTGTGTATTTCCAGAAGCCTCTCCTCGAGTCAGGAACCTTAGGTGCAAAGTGCAACACACAGATGGTTATCCCTCATCTCACGGAGAACTACGGTGCCTCAAGAGACCCACCAGAGAAACAGGCTCCGATGTGCACCGTGCACTCATTTCCTCACAACATTGACCATTGCTTAACATGGGCTCGCTCTGAGTTCGAGGGTCTGCTTGAGAAAACACCTGCTGAAGTTAATGCTTACCTCTCAAACCCTGTCGAATACATGAACGCGATGAGAACTGCTGGTGATGCTCAAGCTAGGGATACTTTGGGGCGTGTTGTCGAGTGTCTCGAGAAAGAAAAGTGCAACTCATTTCAGGATTGCATAAACTGGGCTCGTCTGAGGTACTCTCACTTGGCTCGAACCCTTTCACGAGACTATATAAACGACCCCTCTCTCCTGACATAGTTTCTTGCTTACAGGTTTGAGGATTACTTCGTCAACCGTGTGAAGCAGTTGATTTACACATTTCCTGAGGATGCTGCTACCAGTACAGGAGCTCCGTTCTGGTCTGCCCCAAAGAGATTCCCTCGCCCGCTCCAATTCTCCTCAACCGACATCAGCCATATCAATTTTGTCATGGCTGCAGCTATCTTGCGTGCAGAGACATTCGGAATACCTACTCCTGAGTGGGCTAAAACCCCAACGGGACTAGCCGAGGCTGTGGAAAGAGTGATAGTCCCCAACTTTGAGCCGACTAAAGATGCAAAAATTGTGACAGATGAGAAGGCTACAACTTTGTCTACAGCTTCAGTCGATGATGCAGCAGTAATCGATGAACTGATCGCAAAACTAGAGCGGTGCAGGCTAAGCTTGCAGCCGGAGTTCAGGATGAAACCAATCCAGTTCGAAAAGGTGAGTCATACTTATATCCAACTATTGACTTGCGCAAAACCGCAACTAACATTATGCTGTTTTTAGGATGACGATACGAACTACCACATGGATATGATCGCGGGGCTAGCCAACATGAGAGCAAGGAACTACAGCGTACCCGAGGTAGACAAGCTGAAAGCCAAGTTCATAGCCGGAAGAATCATCCCCGCGATAGCAACATCAACTGCAATGGCAACGGGTTTCGTTTGCCTAGAGCTGTACAAAGTCTTAGACGGGTCACACAACAAAGTAGAAGACTACAGAAACACATTCGCTAACCTAGCTTTACCGCTCTTCTCCATAGCCGAACCGGTTCCACCAAAAGTCGTGAAGCACCAAGACCAAAGCTGGACCGTCTGGGACCGTTGGGTCATCAAAGGAAACCCGACTCTACGGGAGTTACTAAAATGGCTAGAAGCGAAAGGCCTAAACGCGTACAGCATATCCTGCGGAAGCTGCTTACTGTTCAACAGTATGTTCCCGAGGCATAAAGAGAGGATGGATAAAAAAGTTGTGGATCTTGCAAGAGAAGTAGCTAAAGTTGAATTGCCTGCTTATCGACGTCACTTGGATGTTGTGGTTGCTTGTGAAGACAACGATGACAATGACGTTGACATCCCTCTCGTTTCTGTCTACTATGCTTGAGATTAAGAAAAATTTGAAAACATCCTCAAAGTTAAGTGAGAGAGAGAGTGTAAGAGAGAGAGAGAGAGAGAGAGAGAGAGAGAGAGAGAGAGAGAGAGTTTTGGTGTATGAATGGAGAGAGAGTTTTGGTGTATGAATGAATAGTTAAGCTTGACTATTTTTAAGGCATGGTTAAAAATTAGGAGTGGTCGTTCGGATTCGGTCGGGTGCATTCGGGTTTTCGGTTTTTGGGTTCATAGGTTTAAGCTTTGTCCGGGTTTTTATACGAAAAATTCGGTTCCGGTTCGAGTTTAAATTGAATCTTTGCGGATTTGGGTATCCGTTTAAATTAAGTAAGATTGAAAAATCTAAATTTACCTAAAAGTTTTCAAAAATTTTAAAATAAAAATGGTATAAAAATATTATACGAATACCTATTCGGATTTGGGTTTTTTTGGGTATCTATTCGGGTTCGGTTTGGGTAATTTTCGATATCCGAAATACCATAAAAAATCTTCGTTTGAAAATTTGTATCTAGTTCGATTCGGTTCGGGCTCAGTTTTTTTTTTTTTTTTTGTCAATACTTAGTTAAAATGTTGCTAGATCAGAAACCAAATTACAAACATAAACAAAATGTTTTGAAGAATTCAAAATTTTTGCAACACACTATTTACAGAGGATTTTAAAAAGATTAGTTTTTTTAATAAGTTTTTCAACTACATAGAGGACATTTGATAAGTCCATTCTCATTACAATCTATGCATCTCTTCCACATCTTATTATCATTATCTTCATCATCATGATGATCTACAAACACTCTTGTGCTTCCATTGCAACTAAAACATATCAAAAACCGTTCGTTTTCGCAACTTTCGCAAGGCGAATTGACTAATGGAATCCCTTCTAAAAGCTTCTTGAGCTTACCATTTTCGTTCAATGTCACAACTTCATCTCCTCCTCCAATGTATCTACCTTTAATGAATAGCCTCGGAGAGGTAACTTTCCTTCCAAGTAACCTCCACATCTCGTCTCTAAACTCTGAATCCATTGAAACATCTCTCTCTTTATACATTACCTTATGATTCTCCAACAAGAATCTTACTCTTCTACATGCTTCAAATGTTTTCCTCACGCCTCGCAACCCTGTCGTGTAGAATATAACCGAATCTTCTCCTCCTGGTGGACAATTCTCTTCAAACTCAAAGAAGATTCCTCTTTCTTCTTTCTCAAGATTCTGTTCTTGTTGTTCTTCTTCTTCTTCTTCATCTTCAACATCTTCAAGCTCTAGTAGTTTTGGTGTGACACAACCTTTGCTTTGACCAGATACGATAACTATCTCATCGCATAGATGATGAATCGTGCGATCAATGTTACTCTTATGAAGAGCTAAACCTTGCTTCAAAGTCTTAACATTGGTGATGAGTTTGATTTTCTTCACCAATCTTTCTTTCATTCCTTTCATCTCTCAACAAAGTTTGGATCTTACCCAATTCAAGAATCTGATAAAAGAAGTTGAAGAAAATCAGATCAAGATAAGATCAAACACAAAACGTAATGGTAGGTTTCTTCTTTGGTTAACGTGTGGGTACCCAAAGAGAGAAAAAAAGAGAAGTTCTTTAAAGCCACTTTCTTAGTTAGCTTTCAAAAGTGTTTCTTGATGGGTTTTCATCAAAGATGAAAAAAAAAGTTTTTTTTTTCTTGATGGGTCATGGTTTACAATAATGTGATTGATCTCAATCACAAAGATAGAAAAGACTCATGAGTAATGATTTTAACCAATCAAGAAAATGTTATAATGGAGCTTTTAGAAAAAGTATTAATCTTTCTGGTAAGAGTCATCAATTGATTTTAAAAGTTTTTTTTTTTCCTTTGGTCCTTCTTGTTTAGTTTGGTTAGAGAATGATAATGCTTCTCTTGTCTTTTTACAATTCTATAAAACGTGCAATGATGTAATATTGGTTTAAAGTAAAGCTCATCATTAGCTAAGCAAAATTCGAATTAGTCAGATTTTATATTTAAGATCATAATTACTTTGGGGCATGCAAGTATTACACAAGATACCGATAGATTGTCAAGATTTTGATAGATTGTCAAGATTTTGAGACAGATTGCACACATCTATTCTCCATTATTGAAGAGTGACCGACCATTGAAGAGTGACCGACCATTGCAAAGTGACCAACCATCTCAAATTTTACTGACGATTTCAGCCCCTGTTCTTTCAGATTGCACACATCTATTCTCCATTACTGAAGAGTGACCGACCATCTCAAATTTTACTGACGACTTCAGCCCATGTTCCCTCTGTTTAATATTTCGTTAATTTCACGTTCTTTGAGCTCTAGACCAGACTGTTTAGCTCATGCTTCCAGGTCTGGTTCCAAAGACGTTTCTTCTGTAAACTCTTCCCTTTCTGATTGGATCCCACACATAGAACTTTTTAATTTAACGAAATGGTTGTTAAAAAAAAATCATAATTACTTTTTTCTACTTATATTATGGCTCAATTTAACTAATGATAGTTGTGTTAATCGAAGCATTAAACCTATCTTTTTTTATATATCTTTGTTGTGAAGATTCACAAATCACATTTAGGTCTAACCATAACTAATAAGAAGAAAAAAAAGCTAATTTTTCTACAAGGCAAATAAAATTAACCGGTGACTTTTGCTCTAAATGTTGGCCAAAGATGGCTTTTCTCCGATGTTGAAGGAGAATGTAATACAAGTTAACTCTTCCTTCTGCGCATCAAGCATCTTCATTTTCAACGCGTATGTGCCCTGCAAGATAGATAAAGAGTTAAAGACTATAAGATTAGAATCTATCATCTTCTGTTTTTTTCGAAATTTTCGACACTATACATTCAAATATATCTCCATCTATTGTTAGATGCTAAGGCAAAGCAAAATCGAAACTTACAGAAGGAGTAAATCCAGGAATAACTTGAGAGTTTGTGATCAAGAAATCTCCGATTTTTACAGGACAAGTAGTCTCATTGCAAAGGTCATTTGTCTCCGAGTAAACATGCCATCCAAAGTACGAAACTTCAATAGCTATCTTCCCACTCGATATCCCGCGGCCTTTTCATAAACAAAAAAAATCAAACATATCATAAAGGGATTCTTCGACTTTTCAAAAATCTACAACTAAGAATCAAAACTTATATGGACTTCCAACTCAAAACCAATTAAAATGAAAAAAAGCCCATATCACTTATGTATTACTTAGCATCCGTTTTATCCCTAACACGAGTTACTTATATCATTTCCAACTTCCGATGTGTGATATTTTATCCGAACCTGTGTGGGCAGAGATGGTGAAAGTAACCGGCTCGCCACGAACTATAGGATTAGGAGATATAACAACATCTTTCACTTTTACTTCATAGTCTGCATTATCCTCTACAAAACCAAAATACAATCGAATCAACGCGAAATCGGAAACCAAAAATCAAACCTCCACGAAACGAATCAAATATATAATATAGTCGATATCTAGGGCTAGATTCGAATTATTGTAATCAAGATGATTTTCTTAGAAGCTTACTACAATAATGGACATTGGTGGCTTTGACAATCGTTAGAGTAACAAGGAGAAGAAGAAGAATCATGAGTCTTGAAATCATCGTCGATGGAATCTATGAAGCTATGGAGATTCAGATGATGATGATCAAAGGAGAGGTTTCAGGAGAAGAGTGTGGAGTAGGGAATATTCTTTTGAGTCTTCTTTATTTTTACACAAGGAATGTAGGCGAGATCTGGACCGTTGTTTTAGTTAGGTCAAAGTTTTTGGAAACGGACGGTTAGATTTTGTTTAAGGATGTGTTTTGGTGTGCACTTGATTATGTACTCCTAACGAAAACGGTTAGGTTAGTTTTTTTGGAAACTTAACCGTAATGGTTTGGTATGAAAAAAGGATTTGCTAAAGTATTTTAAATTATATTATTTTTAATTAATGACTAAAACTATTTTCACTACATAAATATGTTAGAGTATTAAATAAACATAATTAGAGTATTTCTCTATATTTTGCCTTTAATCTTTGATCAAATTATTAAAATTTTCAAATGGTTTCAAAACACACCAAGTATTGCTACATTTCAAAATGAGACATTGTGAAGAAATCAATACTATTTATACCTTCTTCTTTTTAAAACTAAGATTCTCAAAAATCAGTTTATTTTTGGCATATTATCAATTGTTGAACACTTGATGAATTAGGATTGTGATCTTTTTGTTTTATGTGCCAAAATACAATCAATATGTTTTGGGTATCAAATTTCGAAAAATCGAACTTTTCACAATGTTTTATGTCTTTTTAAAGCAATACGGTTTTTAAATGGGCCGAAAAGATTATTTTGCGTTGTAGGCAACATTTTTTGTTGGATCGGCCCTGTTTATCCCTGAAAAGATATTTTGCTTCAGGCAACGATTTTTGTTGGATCGGCCCTGCTTATCCTTTTCGCTTGGCTCTTATATAAGACCACAAGTGGATGAGCCTCTCTTTCCACACCACAAAAATCCAAGTAGCCACCATGACAAGAGGAAAGGCGAAAATTGCTTTGATCCGCGATCAAAGAGCCCAAAAAGGCGGTTTGAAGAAGAGGATGAATAACTTGATGAAAAAAGCCAATGAACTAACCATGTTGTGTAACTTGTCTGCTTGTTTGATCTTTTTCAGCCGTGAAGACAAAAAGTTGGTGGTGTGGCCATCTCCTGAGGAGGCTACTTCACTCATCAAGAAGTTTTACTCGTTATCCGATCCTAAAAGGAACGTGAAGGCTATGGATAAAGAGTCATACATCAAGACCAATATGCAAAACATTGAGAAGAAACTAGCCGATTCTAAAGAGGTAATCGCGGAGCTTGAGATGGATCATCTCATGTTCCAAATCCGTAATGGTCGCCAACTTTCTGATCTTTCCCTAATAGAGGTTGATAAATTAATATCATACTCAAATGATAAGATTACTATGTTGAAGAAAAAGTTGCATCATCCAAGTGTCAATGAGCCATCTATGGTGATTGAGACCCCAAGGGCTTGTTCTAATGTTGCATTTCAATGGGGAAGGACCGGTGTTCGCGGCTCGATGGGAAGTGGAAGTATCTATCTTTTCGATAAATGGTTCTCCGATGATGAATGCAAAGTCCAAAACCATTGCAATGAGACTCATTTTACCCCAATGGTAAAGGGTAGATTTGATCTTAACTTGGAACCACCTGAGGATGAAGATTACGACGTGAAGATCTATAAAGGAGAGAGCAGCAAGAATGGTTTTGCAAACTATGCCTAATGAAGTAGCCGATGAATAAGAGAATGTGCATGAAATAAAGTTTCTTTTGTCTTAAAATTGCATGAAATAAAGTTGTTCTTAAGTCTATGATTGTTGTTGTGTCTTTTAGCATATTTCATATTTCTAGTTTTGGTCAAGTGTTTGTCATGTCTCTCTTGTTATGGTTCAAACTATAGCTCGTGGTCTTTGTTTGTTGTCTCAACCGAATTAATCGAGTGTTGTTTCTTTACTAATTTTTTTTTTTTTTTTTTTTTTTGATTTTNAATTAGCATATGCTTTTTTTCTACTAGCTGGTAAGTTAAAAAATAAAGCGTTATGTTAAACAAGAGAATATATATTCTAATAAAGCATCATATTTAATTTAGATTATCATAGTCATGCATACGTACTAAAAAATATTTCATTTTAATACTTGAACGTGTATACTATTTTAATTTTTTTTGTTTGTTTTTTCTTCAACAAAACTTTCCTTACTATGGTATAACCTCTATTAATTAATATACACCATAAATTACTATCTCGATAAACCAATAATTTTTTGCGGTCTCAAATTAAATTTTGACCAAAATAGTTTCTCGATAAATTAATAACTCTTTAAATTAATAAAATATCTTCGTCCCAACACTATTAATTTATAATTGTATAGTGAATTCAATTTGTTTTGCTAAATTATTTCGTTCATGCACCTTCTAATTAAATGCATTCAAAACAAAATGCTTCACTGGCAACAGAGTATATCTCAAATGAAAATGATTAAAACTATTTTATATCTTATTTTGTTATTTCTTTTTTTTGTCATCTCTTTATTATTTTTAAAGTAAAAACATAAATAATAGTTAAAATATTTAAATGTCATGATACATATAAGGAATTTGTGAGCCAATATATAGTAATAAAATATTTGATGCATGTATATAGCTTGTTTCTATAGAAACAAATATAGATATCATAGAGGTAAAAGGAAAGAAAGATAATATAAAATAAATATAAGGAAAGAAAGATTAGGATAAAACAGATTTGAAGAGAAAATAAGATATCTATGACTAGGGTGGATGTTCTAAGTACCTGTTCGGATTCGGGTTGGTTCTGACTCAGATATTTTAGGATTCGGGTTGAGTATTTGGATTTGGAGTATTCAGATTTTCTGGGTATTTAGATCGGTACATGCTGTTATACCTGAAATACTTTAATACCTTAACTTACTTAAAAATATTTGAAAATCTAAGAAAAAATTATTATACAACATATAAACTTGAATAATTCAAGTCTAAAAAATTAAAAATAAACATGAAATTGAATAGCTAAATTATTATATAATATTTTGGATACTCATTCGGATTTTTGAGTACTTATTCGGATTTTGAATTTGATTTTTTTTTGAAATTTTCAAGATTTTAGATTTTTGTGGATATCCGTTCGGATATAGATAATACTCGATACCCGAACAAACTAACTATAGAATCCATTCAGATACTTTCATAGCTCGATTTAGATCTGGGTTTGGATTTTTGTCTCATGAGTTCAGATTTTGGATTCATTTTTTTCCCATCCCTAAGACTATATAGTCTAAAGACATCTATGATTTTTCTTGGAAAATCATTAAAAATTAAACATGTTTGTATACTTGTGTGTTTACCACTAAATTTTGAATTAATATAGGACAAAGATCATGGAATTAGACAAAAGAGTTTAAATGTGTTGTTGGAAAATGACACTGCATATGCTTTGGTGTAACTATACTTTGTTTTTTGTCAATAAAAATGACATTAACTTATAGTATGTTTTAAGGTTCTTCTTGGTAAAAAACATGAACCATTTAGATTTGATCAACTAATACAAACTAAAACAGATCTTTTTCTCAAAAAATCAAAGACTTGTTTCACCACCAAATCATTATCAAATCTCACAAAACACCTTTGTAATTAAGCAAGAAGAATCTAACTAGGACCATTCTCTTAATCATTGTTAAAAGATTGGTCATATCAAGATCTTAGCTCAAGCTTCTTCTTTTGTTATACTCTTGTGGAACATGAGTTATGTTGAGATCTTCATTTGCCTAAGAGACAAATAAGCGAGGAGGCGATAACCGAAAATCATCACAACTAGTGCAGCTACTTCGGTTAGTCCATTGTCTATTCTCATTCCATTGATGGATTGAGCCAAATCTTGATACTGCACTTTGAGAAGAAGCTTGTAGGTGTGGTAATTGAAGGAGATGTAACGTATCCATGAGATGAAAACCGGAACTTTCTGCAAGAAACATAACAGAGGAACTCATTAGCATAGGAGTTAAACAAAATAGAGGAGCTCTGAAACTAGAGCTTTACCAAAACCCAAACCCGAACTGAAATACCCGAACATAACCAAATCCGAACTAAAAAAAAATACCCGGATGGGTTTTAGCCTCGAATAGTTCGGGTTTCTGGTAATATCCGAACCCGGCCCAGACAAAGAACGACTACCCGAAAAACCTGAAAAATAAAAAACCCGAAAAATCTAAACCTGAAATCCAACCCGAATAAATACCCGAAAATATCCAAATACCCAAATAAGTATCCCTAATGAGTACCTGAATTGATCTGAAAACCCCAAAAATACTTAAATACTCGAAAATCGGAAAAAAACCTGAAATATCTGAACCTGTACACCTAGCCCGAGTCTAACCGAACCAAACTCAAACCGAAAATTATAAATATCAAACGGGTATTATAGGGCTGTGTTCGGACCCAAAACCGGTTACCCGAAAGCCCAACCCTATCTGATACCGAAGAAACAAAAACAGAGGAATTCAAGAAACAGAGGAACTACAAAAATAGAGGAATTCAAGAAACAGAGGAACTCAGAAAACAGAGGACTTACCTTGACAAAGAATCCACCAGCGAGCATGAATGTCATTACAGTTACAGAAGCTAAAGTTGTTGCTTTCTTCAAGTCCATTAAAATGGCACCAATCGCAAGTCCAAGTCCCTATCAAAACAATCAAAATCAGCATCTTGATTACACTTTTTCGCATTGTTTTGTTTCGGTTTGAAACATACCTGAGCTGCAATGATGCAAAGGAAAACAGTGAGCATGCTCAAGAAGAAAGGATATGGGCTAAGACGAAGACCGGTCATGAAATAAACGACCAGAAGGAAGAGAGAAGGTAGAATAAAGTCTAGAGGAAGATCACTCGTGGTTCGAGCTAAGAAATACGCGCTTAATCTGTACATATCCGCTGCTCTCTCCTTATTCAGCATCGCTCGTTCTTGCGGGAAGGCAAAGATCGCGGTGAAAACCGGGAAAAACCCCCAAAAAACCGCTATAAAGAAGAGCAAACCGGCCTACAAAGAACGAAAAAAACACGAAAATTCACATCTTCATCGCGGTAAAAGGACTATATGTGTTGTAAATTACTCAATGTATACCTGATCTTGTAAGCCTCTTGGAGTTCTAATATCAGATTGCCACCAAAGAAGGCCTAAAATGACAGCCGTGGAAAGAACTTGCGTTACACGCAACCAGCTGAAATACTCGTGTCGCCGCTCTTTGAGTCCTCTGCAAAAGAGTATTGAGTATTGTTCCCACCAGCTCGCTCCCCATTGTCGCTTTAGCGACAATACTTTCGCCTTTGCTTCTTCATCTAGCGGCACAGGATCCATTAGCTTCTTCTTTTCTTGTTCCGCAACTCGAGTCTCATATGCCTCTACTAGATACTGCAACACCATTTATTCGAAACTCAATTCGGTTTAGGAGAATCTTGATTTGTTAGAAATGTCGAATACCTCGTGAACCGAAGCAGAAGATGGCTTTCCGGTTTGAGTTTCTCTACCTGAATTGCCAACTTGAACTCTATCTTCTAACTCAGAAGGTACAGAGATATCATTGATGTTACCATTCGCGAGATCAAGCAAGAACTCTGCGGGATTCATCGCGATAAGAGGAGAACATCCAATGGAAGAGAAGTAAACCAAAGCTTCTGATGATTTCCCAAAGTAAAGAAGACTTCCTCTTCCTAATAGAATCAACTTATCAAATCTATGGAAGAGCCTACTCGATGGCTGATGTATCGTTGTGATCACGGTCTTCCCCGCCTGCACATTTGCTTCGATTCATCAAGATTCATACAAAGCAGAGAGAGAGAGAGAGAGATATATAGCTTCTTGTTTGAATCAAACAAACCTCGGCAATGTCATGGAGCATTTGAATGGTTCTAAGAGCAGTAGTGGAATCTAAACCGGAAGTTGGTTCATCAAGAAGTAACAAAGAAGGATTGATTATGATTTCGTTTCCGATTGAAACTCTTTTCCTTTCTCCTCCTGATACACCGCGAACGAATGCTCCTCCAATCATAGTATCTTGGCACCTAGAATCATCCCAAGTTATGATCTTTTAATGTTTGAAACCTCTAAAAGATGCAACATACCTCTCTAAACCCAATTCTTGAATAACATCAAAAGCTCTTTGCTCCTTTTGTTGCCTCGTAAGAGTCTTAGGTAGTCGCAAACGAGCAGCGTATGTTAGTGTTTCCTTCACGGTAAGATGAGGAAACAGAACATCATCTTGAGTTACAAATCCGATTCTGCCACCAAAACCAAGAACCAATTGTTTAAGTTAACATTAACAAGAGAGTATTGAGTTCTTGAAAGCAAAAACTACTTACTTGCTTTTCAAGAACTTAGAGTAAGGCTTGTCATTGTAAGTAATAGATCCTCCGGTAGAGGATTGAGAGATTCGACCGCCGAGTAAGCTAAGAAGAGTTGTTTTGCCACTCCCTGAAGGTCCCATGAGAGCAAGAACTTCACCAGGATTCACACTCCCACTTATTCCATTCAATATATGTTTATCTTCAGATGAAGTCATTTTCTTGATGACCACTTTGTAGGTAACATCTTTGAACTACATCAAGATTCAAAAAGAGAATCAACCATTAAGTCTTGAGATTAGCTTACCTCATGAAACATATATATTCATGAATCTTTCATCACACATATTCACATCTACCCCCTAAAGTCTTGTATATAATTTCATGTAAGATGAGATCTTACAAGACTTTAACCTGAAGAAAAGTATACACACAAAAGAGATAGAGAGACATATGTGTGATACTCTTTTAATCTCCTGCAACACTGAGAAGATTAGTACCACAAGAGATCAAATCTCTAACATGAAAAAACACTTATAACATTTCGTTTAGTAGACAATGACAAAACCCTAGTCTTTGTTGTGTTCTTTGTCTAGTTTGTTTGATATAAGTTACATACAGGGCCGGACCTCAGGCATACCGGATGAAACATTCGCTTCGGCCCTCAAAATCCGAAAAAAAGTTTCTACAGACAAAATTTGGCCCCCAAAACCGTAAAAATTTATAGTCTCACAAATCTCAAGATCAACCCTGCAAATGTATGTACCTTGAGAAAGATTGGTAATGTTGGTTCTGCTTGAAACTTAGGCTTCTTCGTGTTACCGGCTTCAATATCTTCCGCTGAAATAGTTAGACAATAACGTTGATTCATCGTTACTCAAATCAAACTAAAAAAAATGTAACAATTTAACTTTGGTCATGCTTGAATCTTTAGGTCCTTTATATAGGTGAATATGTTTTTAACTAGTAAGTGAGCTTATGTTATACAATGTGTTGGGCGTATAACTTTTGTTAGTCACCTATCTTTCTTGTAGATTTTGACTTTGAGGTACATTAACAAAATCAAACTACATAAAACTCCAAAGTTAGGACCTACAAATTTTGACTAAATTAGTAGAGATTTTTTGACTTCTACTTACCTAATTTTTACCAACTTAAGTCATATATAGAAAGTTGTTAGTAGGATGGTGAATCAATTCACTATGTGACGTTTACAAATCACTAGTTTTTGTTTGTATTCCCTTTTGATTGGTCTTTGTTTTAGCATCTATAGTTTTTACCTATATATATGAACTTAACATATTAATATTATTGTATAGTTTGTGTGAGAATAAATTGATTAGCACATGGATACCAAAAGGAGAAATGTCTCATGAATTAACGAAAATGACAATCACTAGTGGCGAATTATTGACTTTCTAAAACAATTACAAGATTGATTATATAAATATCAATAATACACTTATCTTTTTCATTTTAAACGATATTTTTTGAATTTTTGAGTTTATTTTAAGTGATATTTTTAGTTTTTAATAAAGAAGAATTATTTTCTGTTTTGTAAATATTTGTATTGAGTATTCTACAACTTTTAGGTATTGATTAGTTGGATGATAGATGATAAACTTGTTCTAATTTCATGAAAATAAAAGACTAAATGATTTTTTACTCTATATGTAAAAACTTCAAGCATTAAACAATTGTAATTTCAAACCACCAAGAATTGACAAAATAAAATCTCTCAATACAACAAAAACTTTATAAATTAATATTGTTGGGACAAAATATTTTATTGATTTATAGGGATATTATTTTACAAAAAAAGTTATTTAGAACAAAATATTATTGTTGGATAGCAAAAGCTTATGATTTATCGAAATATTAATATATCAGATGTTAATTTATATAAGTTATATTGTATTTTTCTATCGGACCATTATAAGTTGCAAAATCGGAATTGAACTTTTACATATGTACAATTTAATGCTTTCTCACTAAATATTAAAAGTTTCCTATATAACAAATATATTAAATGCACGCACCACGGAATTTGCAATTGAAAAGTGGAAAAAAGAAATAAAAATCCTTAAAAAAGTGAAAAGAAAAGAAGTGGTGGGAGTTTCTCTTTGCATGAATAAGAAAACACGTGTAATAAAATAGAAGGCTAATAATTATTTACGTATATGCTAAATAATTTTATCAAACTCTCATGCAAAAAATGCAAAGCAACACACACCAATCATATATCCATTGTTGTTATCGTTATTATTGATATCATTAAATTGCACGTTAAAATGACGAAAATACCCTCTTAGAGTATGATTAATGCGGGGTCTGTTAGGTGAGGTTTTTAGAGTCCGTTAAAAGACGTTCTCTTAGTTTTTAACTAAAAAAACTAAGAACTGTCTCTTAACCGACTCTAAAAACTCCACTCTAAGATCCGCATTAATTATGTTCTTAGTATGGGACTCCATAACGTGAAATGACGAAATTACCCTTAGGGGTGAAAAAAATAAGTGTTAAAAAAAAGTTTCACATGACAACTTACGTATCATTTCGTCGTCGCTAAACGGTTTTGAGTCGGAGATTTCCTCCGGCGGCATAGCGAAGCCGGTGAACGAAAACGAAAGCCCTAGCGACGCGCTCGAAGCACGGCTTAAAGCCGCGCCGCTATTCACTTCGTCTAGCTCAAGCTTAAGCTGAGCGCTCCTAGACTTTCTTATGTGTGTTCCACCTCCGCCACTTCTTCCCGGAGACGCCGCCATCATTAGCCTCCGGCTTGACTTCCTAGATAACGTCCCTCCTCCTCCAACGGCCGGCGGAGCCGTCGCAGGCACACCATTAGCGTCCATGGAGCCAAAAGGTGATTTAATAGCTGCGGCCACCGTGTCATATAGTTGCTCCGACCTTGTCCGAGCTAAACCGGTGGTGGCTAACGGTGGCTTCTCCGTAGACATTTTGGCCTTTTCAAAAGTTGCCGACAACAAATCATAAACCATAATATTATAACCAATATTAACGTTCGAGATCATAGCTTTAGCTTTAAAGTAATAAAAAGAGAGTATAAATATATATCTTTATATATGTATATGTATAGAACATATTAACAATGAACTTAACGTATAAATAAATATAAATTAGAACATTAATGAGTATAAGAAGATGTAAATATTTTTATTTGGATATAGAGTCAATACCTTTCGGGAACTAAAAGATAGAAAAGTTTTTTCACAATTTGAAAGAGGTTTGTTTTTAATGGAAGAAACGATGTTAAAAGCTTGAAACTTGTGACACCATTACTAAGCTACTTCATCAATCTTCTTTATATAGTCACATACTCACATTTATGAGTGCTCGACTCAATTACGATAACACCCTTAGTTTCAATATAACTATACTTTACTCAAATATATATAGTTGAGTATGTTTTGTATGTGTACATATTAAAACTAAAACGGATTACAAATACCATTTATTTGACGTAAGCATTTTAATACTGAAATATAAACAAAATATCGTGATTTTGGATCATATAGTATTTATAATCTTTTAAATTTTTGCCCTTAATTCCAATTAAAAATCTACATACTATTTTTTATGTTTAACATTGGATTGATCACCGTGAAAAAAACCCAAGTCGAAAATATTATGAAATTTTGAATAATATATAAATAACATTGACAATCCATTCATTGTCGATTGACTTTGAAATTGAAGTTTATGAAACTTAACATGATGTCGAAGTCATAACACACTGTTTCATTGAACTGAAATCAATCCGACCCCATGAAAAGATGCTCTATTAATCTAAAGCGAAAACAGTCTGATCCGAAATTAATCAGATCGTCTAACCGAAAATAATCTTATATTGAAACATTGTCGAGATTAGTGGTCAGACATACTATTATCTCACAAAAGTGTGTGAAAAATATATCGGAAATATAAAGAACTTTCAATAATATATAAGTGGCATGAATCGGTACCAATTGGTTTGAGCTAAAAACCAATGAAACTTAGCGATCACAATCAAACTATAGTTTCTAGTCTTTATAATAACTACTTTCTTATCATGATCAACAATATACTCTTTTATTTTATATTTTCTTGTGTTAAAATTTGGGTGAATCCATAATTGAATCGGTGAGTATAACTTGACAAGCAAATAGCGATAGTTTGCGGACACGATGTTTCCAGCTAAGTATGAAGTTTCCTAACATCCTGACCGTACACGTAGTGGGACATATTAGTATAAATTATAATACATGTTTTCTCATATATATGAATATTAAGCACTTGTAATAATCAACCATTGTTTGAGGATCCTCTTTATAGTACGACAAAGATTTTCAATAATTCATATCACTAGGAATGCATCAATTAATATAGAATCTATTTCCATATTATCTCAATTCTTGTGACATTGATTTATTACAATATGCATCGTATATAAATTGATACTAATTCATAGATAATACAATAGTACCTTCACACAACATCATAACAAATTAAAATGGATAAATTTTTATACATAACATTTTTGTAAAGATGGTTTCGTTTCTTCCTATATTTTTATTCTCTAATTATATCTATTAAGTTTCATGGATTTTCAACTCAAAATCAATAATAGACAATAAATAAATTGACACATGTCACTATGACTTAAATATTTTCGATGTTGGATTTTTTCTCAAAAAATATCGAACAAAATGCTACGCAATTTGATGTTTAGTTTCTTTCAAAATGTGTGAGACATGTTCAATTTCTCTTATACCTAAAAATGATGAAGGAAAAATCAACCGTAGACGTGTCCGGCCAATTCGAAAGCAATATACAATTTTAGTTTTCCTATATATATACACACGTATGTATATATAATAAATTTGTTGACATTTTAGAAAAATAAACGTTTCAATCAAATGTAATATCTATATATCTATTTTATTTTATTTTCTCCCGACTACACAACTTTTAGCATTAAATATTTTTTAAACCTTATTTGCTTATATCAGATTAGCCCTGACGAAAGACAGCAAAAGAAGATAAACTAAAAAAGACAGTTATGTTTTATATGTTATTTTTAGCTTTGGAACAATGTTATGAAATATTGTGAGGCCATAGTTGAATCACATAATGTTACCTACGTGAGAGGGCACTTCCTAAAAAGTTGGTTTTGGAAGCTTTCGTCTTGCCAATTTTAATTTGTAGCCAAAAGCTTTTTATTTCTTATTTCGGTTAGTTTTTAGATGTCTCTGCACTCTAACTTCCCGTTATTAGTTAATTTGATCAATCGTCATGAATACCACATTGGTATTTTTGATATTCTCTCTGATATTCAGAATCTCATTTCGTCTTTTTCCTCGTTTTCTGTTGTTTTTATTCCACGAAGCAGATTCGCTTGCGCATCGAACTCTTTGCGTTCAAAATCCTTCGGTTTGTAAAGTCTAATAAACATTTCCTTTGTGACCAAAAAAGAAAAGAATTTAGCTTTCATTTAAATATTTTTTCGTATCTATTATCAAATCATCACATCTTCGTAAATGTTACGTCTATATCAACTAAATATGTTTTTTTTTATTTTTAACAATCTGTTTTATCTTGTATATGTAAAATTTGTGCTTTGAACATATATGTATATATATAGTTTGTGCTTTAAGCATGTGTACTAGTGATCAAATCATAAATATACTTTGAATATTTATAAGTTTCTATGTTTAAAAATAACTAATGATCTTTTGATATATGCAGATTGCAATACATCACCCGCGGCATTTAAAATTGAAAAGAATTTTCAAAGTAATTTAATCTAACATTATATGGAAGACTAATAACATACTCATGCATGTGTAACACTTTTTAAAAATATTTACAGTTTATTAAGTGACATATGATGAATCATGGGGTGTAAGGGTCCCCTTAATTTTTTTATTTTTCAAATTATATGTAAAAATAAAATTTTATATAATTAGTTCTATATTTATTAATTTTTTTTGTCAATTGCTCATGTTTAATATTTCTTAATTTGTAAATTTTTGTGTATTGACCCCTAATATATGTAAGTTTCATTTTTATAATTTGATTGACAATATTACTTTTCAAAATATTGCATAGTGACCTCGTTTAAATTTTCTAGATCCGTCACTGAATTTAATGTATGCGTAGAATTCTACTACATATTCTAGAGAAAATTTGTTCGAAACGGGATAACAATTTTCCAAAAGACTAATAAATCCTCATGTAGAGACTATAAACATCAACAACTCTATTTACTAATAGTTGTGTAATGAATAAAGATCTAATTAGTTGAACATGATACTTCCTATAGTAATTAGTAATGTTGTCCTAATCAACCTATGGAATTTTAGATACGATTCTTTTGCCTACCCAAAGTAGTCTTACTAAATCGGAACCACACATCAATTCGTTAGTCACATCATATTTTTTTAATGAACTATCTCTTAAATACACAAAATTAAATTAGTGACTCTCGTAGTTCATAAATCTTTGGGTTGTCACCATGGGATTCAAACGGATCTTTCGATGTATTGACTTAAAACAACACGTACCTCACGTTCTTTTAGTGTGATCTCCACCGTGTTAATTAACATAATGGATGCAATAATTAAATTATGATTGTGAAAGTCCAACATCATCAAGTAGACTTAGTCACTAGAGATTTTAGTCGTAGAAACCGCTAAAACCGGATTCAAATAGTTAACGGTTGTACATGCACATGAGATTATTTCGAATTCGGTCAATTAAATTTGATACTCCCTCCGTTTTATTTTAGTTATCGTTTTAGGTTTGTGCACACAGATTAATAAAACATTTAGTTTTATGTATTTTCAATATAAAAACATCATTACCTATACACCTAACCATATTTCAACCAATATAAAAATAAATAAGAGACTAAAGTTAATAAATTTTACCTCGAAATTTTAAAACGACAATTATTTTGAAACGAAAAATTTTCTCTAGAACGACAACTAATTTAAAACGGAGGGAATATCTCACAAAATTATGTAGCTACTAGTTCCAATGAATTGTTATTACTTTTCTTTTTCCTTTCATGATCGATGATACTTATGAAAGCTAATTTTTGGCGAATTTTGAATGCATTATTTTTGAAAGCTGACAAAGGGAAACAAAACTAAACTAATTATAAAGTTGTTGCAAGCCTTCTTATTTGTAATATGTACTTAAATGTCTAGAGGACACTTTGAATATATTTGTACTTTTTACGTTTCAATTTGAGTGATGTTTTAGCAATATTTATTTTTTGTTTCGGTTTAATATTTTCATATTTCTATATGATATTTGTGTTTGTGACCATTTATGTTTCGTGGTTTGATTTTTTATTTATTGAATTAGCTTTAATTGGTACTGTATTTATGAAAAAAGAAGTAAAATAAATAAAATTTAATAAATCTTTAATCAGTGCGCAACAACTTTAAACATCATTTACTTCGAAATAGATGGAGTAGCTAGTGAGTAATTTGTTTTTTTTTTGTCAAAATTTTTAGTGAATAAGTGGTGTACATTTAATCGTTTCATCCAAAATTGTTGAAACTTCAAGCCTATTATAGGTTTTTTGAAGAAATAATACTATAATAGAAGTTATTTTCATGTGAGGTCAACAAGATATGTACAATAATTTTGGTACGTTGTGTGTAAGTGTTTTGTACTGCCTCAATGTGTTAGTCACGTAGAGTGGTGCGAGAAGCTACGAACAGGTTGTGATTTTGTCATGGAACGATGTCTTAAATGAAGCCGGTCCAGAGCTTTTTTGTTTTCTTCTTTCCTTCTGAAAAGATAAAAAGACTTCTCTTGATTGATACCTACGTTTTGTTTGTGTGTGATCATTGAATTTTTGATGGTTGTAAGTAAAAGCCTCTTTGATTATTTCTTTGTGTTTGATTTTGCGTTTACATATATATGTTATAATAAGGTGCTTTTTACAATTTTAACCATTTGTTATTTGTATACGAAGTGATATCACGGTTTTATGAAGATAAAGTGGTGTGTGATGAGAGTTTAATAGAAATGATTTGACTATCTATATTATCAAAATAAAATTATTTTTTCGGTTTTTATTCTTGAAAGACCTACACAGTTAAGTGTGTTTGTGTTAGAGTAGCACTAGAATGGGTGATCTTCTGGGAAGTTATTTTCCGAAATCGGGCAAGTAAGTACAAATTACATGGCAAAATTGCGTGGTGATTTGCAGAGACAATAAATTAACTCTTAAAACTTTTCTGAGTAGTTTTACTAACCGTTAAACACGGTGAGTCCGTAGATCTAGAGAAAGAAGCGCCGATGCACATGGGAATGGTGGACGGGTACTACAAATGTATATGCGTTCAATTATATTTGCAAAGTGCAAAGTGTTTTATGAAAAACTATGTATATAGTATTAATTATTTTATAGTAAACACTCGATCAAAGCCATACTTCTACAATTGTTGGTGTTTGTGTTACATTTTAGCCAGCTGTAAGAGCCGACCGATAGGGGAAGCCACCTAAACCGCCGCTTATGGTCTACGACAATTTAAAAACTTTTTTGCACCAACTTTTTTTTTCGGTTAACCTTTTTTTTTGGCTTGGAGTCCTTGAAATTTTTTGGGAAGTTTGGACCGGGCTTTTGCTAAGCGGATTGAGAAGGTTCGATCTTTACTTCCCTTGTCCTCATCTATAAAACGAGACCATACGTGATACATGGGTGATCCACGTTCATTTTTAACCCAAAAAGAGATAAACAACGTTTAATTATGATTCCTCATATATCTATATACTATAATACACGTTGATGCAAATAATAATAGTCTCGAAGATCTTGCCTACCCTACGTAGAGACAAACATCCAAAATTAAAGATAAATTAGTGAGAGAATGCATAAACGTGACAAGACAAGTGCGAGGATGAGTCAAGACTCAAAAGAAGTCCTCTTTCTCCTTCGCCCACAATGTCTTGGTCGGTAGTTGAAACGTTAGTTGTCGACTTAGCGAGCTGCCTCCTTTTTTTTTTTGCCTAATCCTTTATAGTAAATCTAGGGGTAGGGAAAAAACCTAAACCCGAAAACCTAACCGAATGTATTGGAATTGAATCTGATACAAATATCCAAACGAATTTTGTTTTACGGTATTTCGGATATATAGTATTATCCGAACCAAATCCAAATCCAAACGGATATCCGGAAGAACCCAAAAAATCCAAAAATATTTACATATATGTACGACTAGATACATGATTATTATTTACAAAAAAATCCGATTTCTTAAACCCGAAACTTAAAAAATTCGAAAACTCCAAACTCAAGCCCAAAACCGGAAGAAACCTGAAAAACTCGAAAAAATCTGAAAAATCCGGAAAAAAACTCAAAAAAATCTGAAAACTCCAAGCTCGATGAAAAGCTCGAAAATACTCGATCTAAACTGAACAAAAAATAATTTTATATGTACTCGTATTTTTCTTAAGTCACTAAATCTTATCTGAATCCGACCAAGATTTTGAAAATATCTAAACGAGAGTAAACTTTATGCATCAGAAAACTCGAATCCCAATAGAGCCGAAATCCCAAACGTTCAAGCCTAGTAAATCATATAAAATGACATTTTTTTTTTGTTTGAGGTGCATATTATATAATTAATAATTCTACATTTTGTTTTTATAGAAATCTATAATATAAAAGATAGCCAACTCTCTCCTGTAATGCGCTACATCATCAATTTTGGTTTGAAGATGACAAGTGTCATATTTAATTTAAAACTATTGAAATTAATTGTTATATTGATATAATCTATTAAATCAATATGTAAGTGAACGATGCAACTAAGCATTAAAATAAGATTTTCATTATTTTTGATTTTTTCTCAAAATCAGTGGGTTAACACCTACGAAAATATAGATTTTTTTAGT
This sequence comes from Anastatica hierochuntica, assembly GCA_900406275.1. Classification (NCBI taxonomy): domain Eukaryota; kingdom Viridiplantae; phylum Streptophyta; class Magnoliopsida; order Brassicales; family Brassicaceae; genus Anastatica; species Anastatica hierochuntica. Next base: position 54,646 of record OVAN01000544.1, read on the forward strand.
AAATGCTCTATGAACTAAAATTTATACTCTTTAGTGTTTTTTTTTTAAAATTTCTAACCACATTCTACATATATATTAATGTATTCTAAACTTTCTTTCATTGTACATGGGCATCGTTTCTATTTTTTATCAATTAATTTCTTAAAACTTCATATACGTCCTAAATAAATGCAGTAACCGATATAAAATCTCTATTATCTAAAGAAATGGAGACAACTAAGGTTCCAAACCTCTTTCACCTTCATCCTATGTAAGTGAACAATGAAACTAAGCATTAAAAAAAGATTTTCATTATTTTTGAAGTTTTCACAAAATCAGTGGGTTAACACCTACGAAAATATATATATTTTTTGGTAAATGCTCTATGAACTGAAGTTTATATTCTTTAGTGTTTTTTAAAAATTTCTAACCACATTCTACATATATATTAATGTATTCTAAACTTTCTTTCGTTGTACATGAGCATCGTTTATATTTTTTATCAATTCATTTCTTAAAAAACTTCATATACGTCTTGAATAAATGCAGTAACCAATAATAAATCTCTATTATCTAAAGAAATGGAGACAACAAATGTTCCAAACCTCTTTAACCATCATCCTATGTAAGTGAATGATGCAACTAAGCATTAAAACAAGATTTTCATTATTTTTGAATTTTTCTCAAAATCAGTGGGCTAACACCTACGAAAATATACAGTTTTTGGTAAATGCTCTATAAACTGAAGTTTATACTCTTTAGTGTTTTTAAAAAATTTCTAACCACATTCTACATATATATTAATGTATTCTAAACTTTCTTTCGTTGTACATGAGCATCGTTTATATTTTTTATCAATTCATTTCTTAAAAAACTTCATATACGTCTTGAATAAATGCAGTAACCAATAATAAATCTCTATTATCTAAAGAAATGGAGACAACAAATGTTCCAAACCTCTTTAACCATCATCCTATGTAAGTGAATGATGCAACTAAGCATTAAAACAAGATTTTCATTATTTTTGAATTTTTCTCAAAATCAGTGGGCTAACACCTACGAAAATATACAGTTTTTGGTAAATGCTCTATAAACTGAAGTTTATACTCTTTAGTGTTTTTAAAAAATTTCTAACCACATTCTACATATATATTAATGTATTCTAAACTTTCATTCATTGTAAATGGGGATCATTTCTATTTTTTATAAATTAATTTCTTAAAACTTCATATACGTCCTAAATAAGTGAAGTAACCGATATAAATTCTCTATTATCAAAAGAAACGGAGACAACAAAGGTTCCAAACCTCTTTAACCATCATCCTATGTAAGTGAACGACACAACTAAGCACTAAAACAAGAATTTTATTTTTTTTGAATTTTTCTCAAAATCAGTGAGTTAACACCTACAAAAATATAGTTTTTTTGGTAAATGCTCTATAAACTGAAGTTTATACTAGTATTTTTTAAAAATTTCTAACCACATCCTATATATATATATATATTAATGTATTCTAAACTTTCTTTCATTGTACATGGGTATCGTTTCTTTTTTTTATCAAATAATTTCTTAAAACATCATATACAGTCTAAATATGTGGAGTAACCGATATAAAATCTCTATTATCTAAAAAAACGGAGACAACAAAAGTTCAAAACCTCTTTAA
>OVAN01000545.1:0-56476 GCA_900406275.1 Anastatica hierochuntica
TTCTAAATATTATTCATTTTAAAAATATTATGGATATTTTAAATAATTTAGATTTTTTTAGTATTTTAATCTAGTATTTTGGGTATTTTTGGGTACTTCGAGTACTTAAAAGTAACCAAACTACTAGAACCGAAAATATCCAAATAAGTATTGGGTATTTTTCGGTTCCTAAGATAAATACCCGAAATANGGACCCGAACCCGAACCGAACCGAACGAAAAAAAATACCCGAACGGATCTCCAATCTAAGAACCGAAAGAACCGAAACCCGAATTACCCGAACCCGAACGGAATACCCAAACGCCCATGCCTACCCCCTAGGGTGGAGTTAAACCATGTAAGATATTCACGGTTGGCGAGTCAATCCCAATCCTTCCAACTCAACTTGAATCTGTAACATTCTCTTTTAATAGATGCTTTTACCTGGACCAACATTTCGTTGGTGTACGAATACGACGTTATACATAATATTTACAAAATTTGACCAAACTAAAATTAGTATATTCGAAATTTCCCCTTTGATTATTTATCCTCCATATATATCCTTTTTGCGTTTGTCAAAACTTATAGTAATTAGTTTAAAGTGGTAAATATAAATATACTGGTTTCTAATTCTGGAATGGTTTGAATCCGCGAATATATTTAAAGTTAAGTTTTTATTTAAAAAAGATGGACTTTCAATTGACTATCACGTCTATACCAAAAGGTACAATAAGAAATAAATTGGACATGTGAGTGAGGTCAACAACGATAATTGAATGTATAATTTTTGGTACGTTATGTGTAAGTGTTTGTACTGCTTCAATGTGTAGTCACGTACAGTGGTGCGAGAAAGCTACGGACAGTTTGTGAAATTTTTTTCAAAAAGTATCGATTGATATGTCTTAATTTTAATCACAATTTGTCAATAAATGAAGCAGGCCCAACATTTTGTTTTCTTCTTCTTTTTTTCCAAAGTGATAAACGGCTTCTACATGATACCTACGTTTTGTTCATTTCTGTCATTGGATTCTCTATGGCATGCATGCTTAAGTTTGATTGTTTCTTTGGATTTAGTAGTTTGTGTTACATGTTATAATATAGAGTGCTTTTCATTTTCCAGAGAAAAACCACAACGTAATAACGTAAATATTAAAAACATAAAACTCTATTTCTTCTATTTTGGTTTTAAATATAAGGTCTTTTACATTCATGAAAAACTTTTTAAAATGAAAATTATATTTTGAAAGGGTGCTAGATCATGAGACACAATTCGCAAAGCAATTCATAAGTTGGTGAAGAAAAAAAGTGGAAGTTGCAGGAGTTGTTGGAACAAAGTCGATGTTGTTTCAACAATTGGAGCTGATGATTTTGGCAAAAGCTGAAAAAAGGAAAACATGAAAGAAAAAAATTCAAGATTTGACGGTTTACGTTGGTTAAGTTAAAATATTTTCTAAACCCTAAATATAAAGGGGGAAGTGTGATGCTTTTAGGATTAGCCGAAACGTGATAGAAAAAGCTTAGAGAGCGTTTTTCTTTTAGAGAGTTTGTGATACTCTGTTTTGGTGAGGAGAGAGATAGCGTAGAAACATCGTTATATCGTCTCTACCTTGGGTAAGTTAGATATCGCTGGTGACAAGATAGAAAAAAAAGTCTTAATGTTGTGTAAAACCAATCAAATGAGTTGTAAGCTTCTTGATTTGATTCTAATAAAGTGCATCTCGGTGTGACCGAATTTCAAAGACGTAAACACAAAACCGAACCTCGTTAATTCATGTGTATTCGTGTGTTTAAATTCTTATTGTTTATCGAATTCATGCGTTTTTCTTATTTTATATTTAAAGAGAAATACAAAACACAATTAAAGCCTCAACAATACTATTGTAATATTTACATTAAGTTTAAGCCAACTCAAAAATATTTACGGATTGAGAGGGTTCAATTATATCTTCCTTATCGACTTATCGTAATAACATAGGTAACTTATAAAACCAAATGTCGATAGCTCAACTCTTTTTATTTTTTAAACTTTTTAATAAAGCATTGGTGATCAAGCAAGCATGGAGACTTGCTAACTCATCCAGACTCTCTTATGACTAAGGTCTACCAAGATAAATACTACCTCAAGAAAGCTTTAGTCAATCCTCTCAAGGTCATAGAACATCCTATGCTTGGAAAGGAATTTATAACAGTTTGCCATTTATCATGGAAGGTATGCGTTGGACAGTGGATAATGGGAAGAGTATAAGAGTTTTTTAAGATAATTGATCGCTCATTCACCCACCTAGAGCACCTAGACCTGTCAATCAAGGAATTCATTCTAGGCAAACAATATCAGATTTGATGAATGTACCAAATTACGGGTGGGATGAATCAAAATTACAACAACTAATTCAGCCTCAAGATATTCAAGAAGTCAAGTTGGTAAAGCCAAGTCTCATAAGGGCGGCTGATAGCAAAGAATAGTTACATACCAAAGATGGAGAATACAGTGTTAAGACAGGGTATTAGCAACATTTTAAGAGATAAATGATCAACCAACCAGAGGCAATGACTCAAAGCTTTAAGAAATGTATGGTCTCTTTTGATTCCTCCTAAATTTAAGCATTTCTGGTTAAAAATAATCCATCAAGCACTCCATGTTGGAACTCAATTAAAGCATAGGAAGATTCTTGTCGACTCAACCTGTCAAATATGTGGAGAGAAAGATGAAGATGTCAACCATATGTTGTTTGTATGCAGAGTAGCTAAGGAAGTATGGCAACTATCAGGCTTTCAGGGTTGGCAAAGTTTTGAGTCCCATTCACTAAAGGGGAATGAGGAAGCAACGCTTTCAAACAAGGCAGTGTATGAAGGTAGACATTATCATTTCTCTGCTTTCCTGGGATAGAAAATCTAGAATGTGCGTAATAAATTATTTTTTGACAATAAGAGAACACTTGTTCCTATAAGCAACCTGAAAGGGTAGTGGAAGGATATGATTATAATGAAGTAGATAATGAGAATGAGGGTAGGAAGAGATGCTATGTTGATACTTCATGGGTTTCACGAGAAGAGAAGGCTGGCCTGGCTTGGGTTCTCTGTGACGCAGGAGACATACCTTTTCTTCAGGGTTCCACGGCCATGGAACCACTCAGTTCCCCTTTAGAGTCTGAAATGATGGCTTTAAGGGAAGCAATTGCAAAAGTGAGTAATTTGGGCTATAGAAATGTGGTATTCTGTGGAGATAATAGTACCATTTATTCTTTGCTCAGAGAAAAGACGAAAGTCTCTGTGATGAATCAAAGTACTCTTCAAGGGCTTACTGCATATGTTAGAGACATTGAGGATTATATATGGAAGAATCAAGGCCTGAAGTTTCAAAGCATACAAAGAACTTCTAACTTCTAACAGACAAGCAGATGATTTGGCCAAACATGCTAGGAGAATGTCTCAACCATATGTTATTAAATGGCTTTAAGTTGGTACAATTTGTAAAGTTATCAAACATTTGTACCAATATCTTCATGAAATGAAATCTTTAGTTGACAAAAAAATAAATATAAAATTTAAAAGTTATAGGATCAAGTCATGTTTGGGACGAGACATATAACATATATGTTGTGGCTTTTGATTTGTAAGAGGGAAAATGGCCAATTTCAATTTTAACTATTTCAATCGTGCCTTTTTATACGTGAACAAACACATAATACATTATTTAATCGAATTTTTTTTTAAAAAAAAACACATGAATTTTAAAATCTATTGACACATCTATTGTGAGTTAAATCTTTCCATCCGATCAGTTGTCAATATCAGTGGAATATATGTGATTCAGTGAAAGCACGCTGGATCAGGAGATAACCCACAAAAGAGCACAATCTCTAGAGAGGAACTTGCACATCACTGACACAGGTCATGTCTGCTCGATACGACTTTGAGATATATAAATTGTCCAGACCCAAGAGAGAGAGTTCCAAGAAGAGAACATAAATCTGAGTTGACTACACATAAGTTACTCAATGTTAAATCCAGTTATTGGACGGCTATTGTAACATTGTTTGAACATCTCATGACCAAAATGACGTCGTTTTGGTAATCAAAAGTCAACAAACGTAGAATGACATTGTATGTAGTTTTATTGACTTTTCACAACCAAAACAACGTCATTTTGGTCATGGAATATCCAGGTGATGCCAAGTCAATGGTCTAGTAACTGGATTTAACGTTTTGACTATTTTATATTATAGTCAACTCAGATTTTGACACTATGATTAAAGTTTATGTACTCTTTTTAAATTTTAAAGATGTTCAGGTAGGATAATACATTGTGTGTTTGTTTTTATGAAAAGACAAGATTGTAATAGTACTATTTTAAATATGCAATTTTTTGGCCTAAAATCTTCTAATTATATTTAAAATGTCTTATAAAAATTCAAATTATATAATATGGAAAGTCTCATAAAAGTTCAAATTATGTATTATGGTGTGTCTCATAAAAGTTCAAATGACCAATTTCAATTTGTCTTTGTACCATTTCAATCGTATCTTTTCATAGAAAAAAAGATTGTGTTTTTTCATATGTAAACAAATATATAGTGCATTATTGAAAAAATTCAAAATCCAAAAAAATAATCGTTCATAATATCGATATTTGAATTGACTATACATAAATTAGTCAACATTAAAGATGATTATTGGGCGGCTACCGTAGCATCGATTAGACATCTCATGATTAAAATGACATCGTTTTGATTGTCAAAAGTCGAGAAAATGTAAAATGACATTGTCTATAGTTTTATTGACTTTTGATAACCGCAATGACGTCATTTTGGTCATGAAATATTCAGTTGCCACGTCAATAGACTAGAAACCGGATTTAACATTTTGACTAACTTACAGTCAACTCAGATTTCGACATTACGATTAAAGTTTATGTACTCTTTGGAATTCTAAAACTGTTTAAATAGGATAATGCATTGTATATTTGTTCACATGAAAAGACATGATTGAAATTGTACAAATTAAAAAAATGCAATTTTTTCGGCCTAAAATCTTTTCATGACATAAAAAATGTCTTATAAAAATTCAAATCATGTATTATAGCGTGTCTTCTCTTTTTATTGCATCTGTGAAAATGCTCAAATCAACGTCAAATATTAAACTATACAACACACACACACACTAGTCTCGACACTTGAGGATGCATGTCTACGTGGGGACAAACAGCCACAAAGGTGAAGGAGAATGCATCCACCCAACACACTCTCTGGTCGGTAGTTGAAACGTTAGTTGTCGACTTGACGAGCCATCTCCTTTTCTTCTTTAATCGTTTCTTACTTTATAATAATATAAAACATATATGACATTTAAGTGTTTCTATGATTTTTTCCAACAACTCACGATTCAAACAATTTCGTTTTGAAAATTTTCAATCAAGTTTTGCATTTTGGTGATGGGACCAAACACAAAATGAGTCTCTTCTTCGTCACGTGGCTTCTTCTCAACAAGGACGGCACCGCCCTTTCGCTTCTTGTTTTTTAATTTGGAGATTTTTTTTAAGAAGTTTATAATTATATAGGATGCTAAAATTAATTACATTATACTATTTTTTGTTTAAAAAAATTAATGTAATTACATTAAAATATTAGTAATTTTAAAGGTGTTCAATCTACATATCGGTTAAATTTTACGGTTTTTTGGTTGATAAAAATTCATTACATATTTTATACGTATCCATTTTGTTTTGGTTCGGTTTTAGATATATTCGATTTTTTGTTTATTCAGTTTTAATCCAAAAAACATATAAAAATCTGCTTTTTAATATTAATACTTTGAATTGTGTTTTTGGTAATTAATCATAATATACAAAATATTAATATCAATGTTTTAAACTAAAAATCATATATGGCTTATATTTATATAAATATTTTTCGTGATGCAAACAATAAAACAAAGTATTAAAGATTATCATAATAATAGTATTAAAAAACATTAAGATTTTTTCGGTGATTTTAGATTACTATATTATTGTAAACTAAAATTTTGAAACTTTTAAAATTATATTATTCATAATATATAGATTTTTTAAAAAATTTAGTGAGTATTATATACTATTATATTGAATTTGGTTAATATCCAAACTATATTCATATCCATGATTTTTAAAAAATTACATCCATACAATTTATACAGTCTAGCCATATTCATACCACATACTATATTTCAATTTAGTTTGGGTCGGTTTTACAATATTGAACTGAACGCCCTTAACTAATTTTAAATCTTTTTGTTTTTAACTAGGTAGATATTCGCGCTACGCCGCAGTATTTTTTTATATATTTTTTTTAATTATCACGTTATAATCATAATTTTAATATTAGCATGTTAATTAGTTAAGTATATAGTAATTGTTAAAAATGGAACTACATACGTATAATATTTTCTATATAGAAATATTTTCTCCTTTTTTATGTATTTTATTGGTGCACAAAATTTTAACTTTAATATTTGAAGGAAATTTTAGATATAAACTTTATGAATCATTGTACAACTAAACTTATTACTATTTCCTAATTCGTTGCACAGGCAGCAAAGTAATTTGAAAATTTTATTCTCCAAACTATTTCTAAAGCAAAAAGAAGCATGAATTTAAATATTCATTTTGATATTTTTATAATTCATCCGTAAACACATTAACATTGAAAAAATAATAATTTGTTTTTAAGATATTCGTACATTATCAACAGATTTATCAAGAATAAATCAGTTTAGATTACTAATCATAAATTTAAAGATTACTTAATTTGTTAGTTTTGTATTTGATGATAATACCTTTTAAATTATATTATATGTTTGAACTTATTGACTACTAACAAAGAAAAAAAATGTCTTAAAACTTCAATATTTATACTTTCGTCATATTTTAAAAATGAATAATTTTTTTATATTTAGATAATTATTATTCTACCTTATTTAAATATTTAAAATAATTAATTTTTTCATATGAAAAATAAAAAAATAGAAAACTTAAAACTTAAGAGATTATAGTACATATTATATTCAAAAACTAAGGGACGACGCAATAGAAGATCATGCACTTTCATTTTGAATTCTTACTATTATCGTAGACACTTTTCAAAAAAATTCTTGTTTTCTTGTAATCATTCTACTGACTTCGAACATATTTATGCACATTATTCTAGGAGTAGCTTTATTATCAATGTTAATCTGTATAAATACATGAATAACATACACAAATATTATTTTATAAAAACCTATATAATATTACTATAAGCATTATGGAAATATATGTGATAATTATATACATATCAAAATAAAAATCTAATAGCATAAAAAATATTTTTTTTTGGCTAATATTATTTGTATAGACCAACATAATTAAGAAAATCATTAATACTTTTAGTATATATTATATATTGTGCATGTCCATATTATACTAAAGTATTAATGTAGGTGAAAAAAAACATGAAATTAAATTAAAGTTGATGTGTAATACTAAAACGCATATGTGTAAAAATAAAACGTTTTGATTGGATTTTTCAAATCAACTTTTTTTAATGATTTGTCAAATTCTCAAGACACAAAAACGATAATGTGTCAACATTTGCAGAGTATCAAAATTTTTTATAGTATTGATTATTTTAATGCTAAACCTTTTCTCTTATAACCCGTGTATATATAGACTATGACTTGAATATTATCACGTTTATACTATACATACTCCTTCAACTTGTTGTAAAATACAAAGTAGACCTTTTCTTTTGTTTACACAAAGTAGACCTTTAAAATCATCTCTAGTGTTGTTTCATTTTTCAGTTTTTACTTCACTTTGAAATAAATTTTGCTCCAATTGTATTTCATTTCTTGGGTCAAAATAAAATTATAAATAGTGTTACTTCAATTTATATCTTCATTTTTGAAGATGATTTTTTTTAATTAGAACTTAATCCTTTACGTTTCACTTGTGTTTATTTTTTGCTTAATCAAATTATATAGTATTAATAAATTTAAAGTATCTATAATTATTTTTATCTAATTAACCTAAAATATTAAATATACTTAAACATGTATATTCAATAATATACAATTACATAATTAATATAAAACTGAAACTAATGATTAACACCAAACTTAACATAAAACACTTGATACAACATAAACTAACACTTCATAAACTATCCACTAAGATTATTAACGTACATTACTTGTAATAGTTTTATATGATAATGTTTAATTTATATTGTTTTAGCGATTGTGTTAAATTATTCTTCAAACAAAATAGTTGGATAAAATTTGTAAACTTGAAAAGGTGGAAGATGTTATTAACAATAAATGATAAAGTGAAGATGGAATATATTTAGAATATACTTTTCACAATGAAAAAATACTCCAAACTATTGGAGAAAATATAGTTTTCTTTTTTACTTCATTTTGAAGAAAGTTCACTTTCAAAGAAAAAAAAAATGAAGCTACTATTGGATATGTTCTAAAGTATATTGTATGTAGCTTTTTCATTGGTAACAATGTAACATATTAATATTACTTAATATAGGTATAATTGATGATCATTTAAGTTATAGTCTACAACCTGGGACATACTAAAATTAACATTTGTTGTAAGAAAATTTTTCTTAAGCTCAAAACAACAAGCAAAAATCAAATTTTGTACAAAAAATCTCATCTGTTTACAACAATTTTGTACCAATTCTAGTCATTCTCAAGTGGTAGAATCTCACATGAGAAATTCCTCCAGCAAGGTTCGAGTCATGTTGGTACCCATTTCGACAGAGATCATTTTCTCTCGTTGTCACTCTTCCCGAGCTACCAAGTCTCAGTGGTTGAATCTTCTTCCTGTAGTTGGAAAGTAACACACAAATATATCGGGTGACTTTCTTCCTTTAGTTGGAAAATTTACAACAATTTTGTACCGCCGCTTCAAATGTCTGGATCACTTTTCCATGATCTCAAAGGTCACATTAGAATATACATAAACTACTATCTTATAAATTTTTTACTATGTTATAGATTTGCATGCTCTGCTCAACATGGAGTATTTAAACTTTGTCTTTTTTTTTTTGCAAGAGTATCTATACTTTGTAAGACATACAAAATCCACCATGTTTACCGGGATATATGTTTACATAATTAATTTAATGCTATTTTGCCAGAAAAAAACGTTTACATACCAATGTAACTGTGTAAACTTGTGCAATGTAATTAGAAAATAATCACCAATAATCTCTGCATGAACATAAACCATTTTTAAAATGATGAAATCTATTGCGATCTCTTACAATAAACTCTCTACCATAAACCTTAGAGATAAGCTTTGTTGTTGTATGACAATCTTCACATACTCTCAAGTTCTTCACTATCCTAATAATTGTATCAGGCTTAGTCTTTACCATACCATATGCGATTGCTAGTTTCTCGCTATGCATATGAACCGCGCTCTCTTTCTCTTCCTCATCTATATCAAAAAACGCGTCACTCGTGTTTCCTTTATACCCTATCAATCTTATCTTCCCCAATATCTCCTCCCACTTCCTTTTGATCTTTCGCATTTCAGGATGCTTCTGATGATCATCATCTCCCATTGTGAACTTGTTTATTTTCCCATCAATCTCTATTAAACTCCACCCCGTTGGTTTCTTAACGAGCTTCTCCTTCATTACGTTTCTTAAGCTCTCGATTTTCTCCCATTTTCCTGCACACGCGTATATGTTTGAGAGCAGAACATAGTATCCGCTATGTTCTGGCTTCAGCCCTATCAACATGTTTCCTACTCTCTCTGCGACTTCGGTGTTTTTATAAATCCTACATGCTCCAAGCAATGCTCCTAAGATAGGAGCATTTGGCTTTACCGGCATTTTAAGGATAAAGTTCTCAGCTTCGGCTAATTTTCCAGCACGGCCAAGCATGTCAACAATGCAACCATAATGCTCGAGTCTAGGCTCGATTTTATGAACTCTTTTCATGTCCTCATATATTTCCAAACCTTTATCGACTAAACCACCGTGGCTACAAGCCGAAAGAACAGCTGTGAATGTAACATCCCTCGGGATAAATCCTACTCTAACCATTTGAGAGAAGTAATGAATTGCCTTATGAGCATGTCCATGGACCGCAAGACCTTTGATCATCGAACTCCAGCTCAAGCTATCTTTCTCAGGCAATTCCTCGAATACACGAATTGCTTTCTCGATATCACCACACCTCCAATACATATCCACAAGAGCTGTACCGAGAATAAGATTCACGTTCATCCGATTCTTAACCACATACTCATGTGCTCTTTCACCAAGCTCAAGCGCACCTAAATGAGCACAAGAAGAAATCACACTCACCATAACCGTCTCATTCGCAACGACTCCTTCTCTTTTCAAGAGTTCGAACAATTGAATAGCTTCCTCGAAACAGTCGTTCTTCGCATACCCATTGATCATGATACTCCAAGTAAACAAATTTCTATGAGGCATTTCATCGAACATCTCTCGTGCATCTTCAACCATCCCGCATTTGCAATACCCTGACACCATTGAAGTCCAAGAAACCACATCACGAAACATCATTCCCCCAAAGATTTTACCAGCAGCAACGATCAACCCACAATTAGCATACATATGAACAAGCGAATTCTCTACATAAACATCGTTCCCGAATCCAAATCTAACAACATGCGAATGAGTTTGCTCTCCCATCGTCACACACTCCATTTCAGCACAAGCCTTAATCAAAAACGGAAATGTGATGTTATCTGGGCGAATTCGAGATTTCAACATCTGGGTATAGAACTCAAAAGCTCTGCTTGGTTCTGCGTCAATGGCGGAGAAGCTACGGATAAGTACATTGAAGACGAAAAGATTAGGGTTTTGAATTTGGGTGAAGATTCCGTAAGCGTATCTTAGGAGATTGGTGGGTTTGTTGAAAACAGAGTCGTCGCCGACGCAGAGAGCAAGAAGACGACTTGCAACGAAAACGTCGGAGAGAAGATGGGTTCGTAAGAGGAAGCCATGGATGATCTTGAGATCGGAGAAAGAAGAGCATGAAAGGAGCAAAGGAAGCTTCGGGTGTTTCAAACGAAGTGTGTTGAGCACAATGTTACTCATTCTCTGAGAACATAACACAGAAAGTTCGCAACTTTATAACAAAACAGAGCAAAACAGAGCAAAACAGAGACTCAGAGAGCATAAACAAACATTTGCATTTGTCTGAAAGATTAAAACTTTTGTAAGAGTTTTATAACAAAAATTCTAATCTTCAAATGTCAAAGATTGAATCTTTTTGGTTGTGCTTTAGAAAGAAAACTTGAAGGCACCAACTTTGGAATCTGAAACAGAGTCCCAGAAAGATACTTTTTCTTCTTCAGCTCTTCTTTTTTCTTCTGCTTTCTTCTCTAACTCCTCGATAGTCCCGGGGTGAACTCTTTCGATGGCCTTTTTGAATTTGTCGTGTAAATTCTCTCTATCGTTTGTTCCGGAAACTAGCTCTTTAGCATTCGGTTTCTTCAGAAATTCCAACACATTCAACAAATTCCTCCTGCACAAGCAATGTTTTCTCCAAATTAGGACCAACTCAATTCACAAATACCAAATTACAATTCTTTCAACCTTTACCTGCTAACATAGTTTTGAGTAATGGCAATTGATTCCTCCAAGTTAATAACTAAATGCCACCATCCATTAGGTACAAACATCACCTCTCCGGCTTTGCATATACACTCGATAGGTTTCTTCTTCCAACGCTTGGTATCATTGTAAAAGTTCATGAACCACTCCATTATGGAAACGGGACAAGCTACTTCTGCTCCATCGGGACTTGGATGCACACCTGGAGGAACTACATCGGGTGGGAACAAAACCCATTTTTTCGACCCTGTGATCACCGCATTCCAAGCAGACGTCGAGTTAGGATCAATGTGGAAAGACGATCCTGACCCGGATGGTCCAATTATGATCCATCTATAATCAGGTCGCTCGCTACCAAGAACACCAAACAAATCCTCTCTGAAATAGACAGGAACATTGTACTCTGAATCCAAGATCGGAACTTTCTCTGCAAACTTGGGATCAAACAAGTACAAGGGCCTTTCTTCCCTAACGCTATCCGCATACCTAAAATAGTTCTCGAGCTTCATCTCAACTGGACCAACCGCGAATTCGACATCCCCCGCCACCTTAGTCAGATAATCTCTTGACCATTTCTTTGCGGCAGGCCAATCATCCAAACACCCTTCCAACAAAACCGGCTTATTCGGTTCCTCAAACTTTGCAATAAAGTCCTCAACAGAAACACCTCTCACCCGGATAACATTATCTCTCTCAAGCCATTCCGGTTTCATTTCGAGATTCGCACACAACCAACTCTGAAACAGATAATCCGAATAGAAATCACTAATCCTCAAAACCGATTCACCGGCTAGTACAGAAACATCGAATTTCGGATAGCAAGCAGCTACATAGGTCGATTTCCACGAAGACCCACTAAACAAAAACTCGCCTTTTAGCTCATCCAACACGAGATTTCTCCATAGAGGCTCATGATTAGCGAAAATATAGAAAGATTTCGACACAGTAGCCAAAACACCCAAATGTGTCGCGCCTAAAAGCCCTAGAATATCCACAACGAGCTCATCAGTGAGTATATGGAGATTACCTAAACCAGTGTTTCGAACATTCGTCGAACCACGATTGACGAAATAGAGATTCCCGAGAGGTTGAACTCTATGTTCGCGCGAAGTAGCTGTAGTTTTCAACTTGAACCCATCTCCATAATCTTCTTCTTCTTCTTCTTCGTTAAGTGCACTCTCTGGAGAGAGAGACTCAGATTCATACTGTGAAAGCTTTTGTTTTTTGGATTTGGAATTGGATTTACGCTGCTTCTTACGACGCATTGAGTTTAGCAATCGATTCTTGGAGCTTGGCATGTGTTTGATGGAGTTAAAGCAATTAGCTTTCGCGGCGAGGGTTTTGGGTTTTAACGAAGGGACTAAACCGGAAGAAGGATATCAATTTGTAAATCTCTTGGGTTGAACCGGTTTAATCGTTATTGACCGATTTTAGTAACATTTGATTTGATGGTAGCTTCGGTTTAGTTGAATTCACTCGATTGATCATTGGTTAACAAAAGCTTATGAAAATGTAGGAGATTACTAGGTCATGGTAAAAAAAAACTTAACTTAAATCCTGCTTTTTTTCGGTCAAACACTAAATCAGAGAGTCATTTCGTAATTGGTTACCCAATTCGAAGGAGAGCAATCAATTACGAAATGACTCTCTAATTTAGGGTCTGAAAACCTGAATTCGAACGGATTCAAAAAATATTTGAATGGATTATGTTGAACGGTATTTCAAATGTTATTCGAACCCAAACAAATATCCAAAAAATTCAAATCCAAATTTCGAATAAATATTAAATATTGAATATTGAATATTAATGGTTAGTTCGCTTCGTTTGCGGACATATAGATTTTATAAATAATTGAAATTTGATAATGGATGTTTTTTTTCACCGAACCCTTTTTCATTAAGTAAGCGGTATAAGAATCTTCGCTAGGGAGAAATCAAAAAGCTATGTTGATCTTACAAGGGTGAGAGATACATAACGTACTAACGAATGAAAAGTAGAGCGGTCAAAGCGGTAACTAGAAAATACATCCAACAAGAAAGATAGGTGTAAATAGTCGCAAACTCCTTCACTATTGCAGAAAAACAGTCGGAAGTTCCTCGCCAACCAATAAGCACAACAATACCACATTTTAGACACGAAAGTCTTTCTAGGGGTTAATGTCCCTTTAGCTTTTGTTCGTAGAATCTGTCATATGTGGCCTTTTGGAAAGCACTTGTCGGCTCGGCCTATAAGTACACCGTAAAGATTACGGATGAGATAATGGTCTTTATGGCCGACCAGAAAATGACATATATGGCCGACCAGAAAATGACATATATGGCCTATAAACAGAATATTTTCGGTTCGGTATATAAACATACCGTGAACAATCACGATAAAAGAAGGGCATCTATGGGCAAAGATGAACCAAGCACCAAATCTATTATTAGAAATTTGGGTTAAGTTATCCCAAAAATCTCTTCGGCATTCAATAACCGGAACTCTTTCATTTGATAGATATCTTGAGGGGTTTTTTTTTTGGTTCAAAACGAGATATTTTGAGGTTAAAACCAACATCTCTATAAAGGAGGAAGTACATTCCAATATACCAGGCCTATCTATTATGCATTCATGGACAAAGATAATAATTAGTTTAAGTCTCTCCACTAAGGAAGAAACAAAACTAGGGCTTAAGCCCTTTCCTAAATCGGCTGAAGGGAAACTACATGTCCCATAAGCCCAAATTGATAATTTGTTTTGAGGCCCGATCCAAGTTTGGGAGAGAGATCCATCAAATGGCCCACTAATTGTGAACCCTAGCTCTAATGACTGAGAGCGTAGCCGCCCCACCGGAAAAAAGCTTTCGGTGATCCAAAAATGTGGTTCACAGGAGGTCGGCGGTGGCGAAGGTGGGTGATGGATGGTGGTGGAGGTCGTGTTATACTAGTGATGCACTATGTCTGATGTGCAGAGACTTGACAGTGGCCATTGACTCTCCGGGAATCTACGATTTGTGACGAGCACCACCAGCAGATCGGCGACAGTATCTTGGATGTGGAGCTCGAGAGCGAAGCTGATGGTCGCCGCCAAAAAGAAACCATGAGAAATACAAACATCTTCCAAAGATCTCGAAACTCTAGTGAGGGGAGATATAGAGCCACCACAGTACGGCAGAGGAACGGGAAAGACGGTGGTCTTAGCCCTCGACTGACAGTGCTCATATACAAGATCTAAGCCAGACCTGAGAGCCATGTCGTCTGAGAAACTCAGATCTAACAGCTCCCATATTGGAGCAGAGAGGGCTTCTATGGTAGACCGCCAGAAAGGTCTCGGCATCTGCAGATAGCTGTGTCGGAAAGAAAAGACGGCTACGGAGGGCGGAGGATGAGTCGACCCGTTGGACGAGCAGAAGCATCCACATGCGAGCAGTCGGTAGTTGCGGAGTTTCATTCTTGAAGCAGATTCTGTTTGACAAGAACGAGAGAAGATCGGAGAAAGTAGAGAGACAAAGAGAGCGCCGGCGAGCAGAACTCCCGCCGGCGCCGGAGATGAGTCTTAGATCTAAAGCCTCGATTATATTGTCAGAGAGCTTTTTTGAATTTGGATAATATAATAGATACGTCTGTTTGATAATGGATGTTATTTTAAATTTATGATGCATGGTAAATATAAACATTTATATAGTATCTTA
Source organism: Anastatica hierochuntica (assembly GCA_900406275.1). Classification (NCBI taxonomy): domain Eukaryota; kingdom Viridiplantae; phylum Streptophyta; class Magnoliopsida; order Brassicales; family Brassicaceae; genus Anastatica; species Anastatica hierochuntica. The sequence continues at coordinate 15,281 of OVAN01000545.1, forward strand.
CAAATCTTATTTTTCAAAATTTTAGATGCATTATTTTAAAATGAACACATTTTCTTATAAGTTGATTATAATTGATAGTATATTTTGATTACATACAAATATTTCATTTTTCAGTTTTGACATTGGAATCAACCTGAAAACCCAAAAAAAATCTGAAAAAAAAACAAACAAATTTATTTTGATATTTTCGGATTTCACACTAAACACGATTACACCCCAACTTTACCCCATCCAAAATTTTGGAATATCCGAGTGGAGTCTAAACTTGTACCTCCAAAAATCCAAAACCCGAATACCCAAATATACAAAAGACAATAGAAAAAAGATTGATGGAAGTAGCTTTAGTAAAGGATTTGATGATCAATACAAACACCAAAGTTGAAGTTTAGAGGGAAAATCCAAACAAGAATCTTGGAAGCAAAAAAAAATTATACACAACTTACAAATAAAAAAAAAAGACTTGGCTTTTTTTTTTGTGTGTGTGTAAACCTCACTCACTGATCTTTTTTAGACAATTATTCAAACCTCACAACAAATGGAATAATTGCAAATTACAACAAAAGAAAAATCTGCACATAACAAAAACATTTTTGAGAGCAAACCATGAAGAAGAAGATGGAGAATGCAAAACGATCTGTTTCATCACACTTGTGTCCTTGATAGACATCTCCATTGTCGTATCCGCGGAGTCTTTTCTAAGAGAACTTGTAAGCCTGTGTTGTTCCCTTGAATCCCATTCATGTACCTGTGTATACTTTTACCATTAGGAACACAAATAAGTATGTAATCAAAAGCTCGAGAGACTTTGTTTGGCTTTTGCTTACTTGCTTCGACGACGAGCTTTATCTCTCCAGGAAACAAAAGATGTGACCCACTGCACATGAACAATCATAAGAATCAGTTGAGAAGTATATAATGATCGCAACAGTTGATCGGAATAAGAAGCAAAATCACCTTAACGACAGATACGAAACTGGCTGTTCCACCGTTAGGTGCTTTCTGTAGAGGCAATCTCCGTTCTGGGATAACATCCTTTGATAGATGCTGTGCAATTTCTTTCAAAAGAACCATTTGAGCTTTCTCGGTCCTCATAGACATGATCGCTTGTCTCATTGATTCTCTGTCAGCTTCCAACGCTTGAAGCCTCATGTAGAGTTTTGTTATATCAGGATCACCAAGATCCGGCTGATTCAGTTTTTCTTCATACCCATCAGCGGTTTCATCCCTAAGCTTCTGCTCAGCAGCATCACCAGTATGAGATGTGCCGTGATGAACAGAATCAATCGTATAAACTCTATCGTTCATGTCATTATCTCCTGTTTCTGATGAGTCACCTTTACCCTTATCCTCTGCATCTTCCGTTTTCTTGAAGCTATTACCGCTGTTGGACCTTGGGGAATCGCTGGAAAATTCAGGTCGTTGTTCCCGACTTGTTCCCAAAAGCGAACCTGAAGAACTACCAGTGGAAACTCTCCTGAAATGTCTCTGACGTCTAGGACTCTGACCAACCACCGCCTTCTCCACGTAAGTCTTCCCTCCGGATACATCACCACAATCAGACTGAGTAAAGCTAGGATTTCTCTCCATCTGACTTATCCTTTGTTCCAAACTCTTCAGGTTTTCTCGGCCATGAGGTGAATCGTTCAGTGGGTACTTTTCAACATCGTCAACATCAATATCGGCTTCCAAAGGATCTGAATTCTCATTCAAATTGCACTTTAAAGGAGGGTAATCATACGTAGGGAGATCATATTGTTGACTATCAAAGTCAACCATGCTCGGGTTACGACTAAGCATGTTCATCTCCCCATCAACTTCGGGCTCAGTAACCCCGTAACTCATCATTCTATGCTTATAAGCCTGAGCTTCACACGTCAAAGCCTGAATCGTCTGTTCCCTCTTATATACCAAATCTTCAAGAGCCAAAAGCTCTTGCTGATCATGCTCCATTTTCTCTTCCGCAAAACGCTTAAACTGTCGCAATTCCATTTGTATATCAGCTTTCTCCCTCTGCAACCTCAATATCATAGACATCGCCTCATTAGCAGCCGACGATGCAGCATTCCTCTCTTCATCAAGCTCAGCGTACAAATCTTGAATTGATTCCTGTTGGCTAATAACGGTTTCGCGCAACAACTCACATTCGTTTTCGATTTGAACTTTAGCATTGGAAGACAAATCATCCAAATCAAGCTCATGTATATCGTTTTCGAATTCTTCGTATTTTCGCTTCACAGAACGAATCAAAGAACCCGGCGAAGAAGTATAATTCACAGAGCAATCGCATCCACAATCACAACATCTAACCACATCCCTTGTGGGAGATACAATTCCAAAATCCATAACTTTTTTTGTGTTAAAATTCAATTTTCAACAAATCTTCTCACATAAACATATTAATCAGCTGAAATCGAATCCTGTGAACATCACAACAAAAGTTTCTCTTGTAAACAATTATTCAATCGAAATCGATCGGGAACAGAACAAGCCTTTACCTTCATTCAAATCACCACCAAGGTTGAAATTTTCCCAGGAAAAAATGAAGCTTTAACAATATCTCTCTTCTTCTTCTTCTGCATGAATCTCTTATGAATTTTGGAGAAATCAAAACAGAACCCAAAAATTTCTCTCTCTTCTCGTCTTTCAAAAGCAAACAAAAACAAAAATCGATTTCGGGATAAAAAAAAACGAAGCGTGGAATCGAAAGAGAAGAGAGAGAGAGAGAGAGAGAGAGAGAGAAGAGAGATTGAATTGTTCTTCGTTTTTTTCCCTCTGGTTTTTTTTTTTGGAAACCCTAAAAAAGTTTTGATTTTTGAGAAAAAATGGAGAAAAAAAGGTTTTTGCTGAAAGGAGTGAGTCTCGTGGAGGAAGAAGACGACGAGGAGGAGGAGTAAAGGTTATTTTTGGAAAAAATTGGAGTGAATGAACGGTGAGGATGAGTTTTATATAGTTTAGATCTAACGGCTGAGATTTTGACAGATGAGGTGTCTTTTTACCTGCGGAAAATTACAGGTCAGCTATTCTAGATTTTTTTTAAAAGGAAAAAAAGATAAAATTATTATTTAGATGATGCCTCATGAAAGAACCAATTACTATATTTGTAACTAAACGAGTTTTTTTTTTCAATCATCTTATCTTTTTGATTAGTGTGATCTTACTATAAGATAAATAATATGTATATTATTGGGAAAAAAAGTTTAATACATACATGTTAGTCTCCTAAGCGGAGAAGGAGTTTTAGTCTAATGGCAAGTTGTCATCTCATAAAGTTTGGAGTTATGTGTTCGAACTCCGACATTCGCGTATACAGGGCCGGCCCAAAGTAATTTAATGCCTAAAGCCGAGAAAATAATAAAGCCCATTAAAAACTTAAATTAAAAAAAAGTCTTCAATGAAATACAACTAGCAGACTCGAATCCTTGACCTAGAACTACATGTACAGCACTGACACCACTAGACTATAAAGGATTTATATAAACTTGATGCCCGTAAAATATTGATAAATATTTTGCGCCTGAAGCTTTTGCTTTACCTGCTTTAGCTAAGGGACGGGCCTGCGCGTATATGTGAATATGCCCCGTGTGTGGAATTTTGAGGGCTACCGAAGCAGTCCGTTATAATTCGAGTCGATCCGTTGTGGTCCGAATTGCCGACAAAAAAAAAGCGGTTTGATCTAGGGGCAAATCTAGACCATTTTTTCATGGATGCACAAATGCTAAGTTACTAAAGTAAAAAGGACTATATATAGAGACTATAATGTATGCATGATCGATTTTTACAAAATAATAATAAAAATTAGTAGGTTCATTTGCATATTCAACACCTCAAATAAATCCGTCCCTGATTTAATCTTTAAGATGAAACTAAACTATTTTATTTCGTATTGCAGAAGTAGTTTTTTCTTTAAGAGTCATCATTTACCATTTACCTATTTTGTTTTTAAAAAACGATCAGTTTTTTTATATTAATTTATGGTGTTTATTATTTTAATTATTAATAATTTTATTAGAAATAACCGATTTGATTGACAAAAAAGAAATATACAATTTAGTATAAATGAAAAAATTTTAAAAAACTATAACTATAATTTATGTGAAGAATATGGAATTATATCAATAACTTATATAAAACCCCAAAAAATACAATCTACTTAATTGTATTAATATCATCAGGGGATGTTTTAAGTTGTAGAAGAAAAATAAAAATAAAGGATGAAGTGGTAATCGACTACTTTGACTAAGATTTAAAAAAGCCAAACGGAGATTTTGGACTATTTTAAATTTTGTAGAAAACTTCAACGTTGATTCGATGCTTCTTTTAATTAAAAGAAAACTCTTTACCTTCGTTACGCGGAAAGCTGGCCTTTCTAAGTACCAGGTCAACATTTTATTGTATAGTTTTTATGCATATATTTTGTCTACTTAACTCATATATATATTGCATGCGAACGTGAGGATTCCAGTACGGTTCCGGTTCTTTCAATTTTTAAACTTAAAGAGTTAAGACCTAGAATGGAACCCACCACTATTCAATTCGGTTTTGATTCCAATTCTTTCGATTTCGAGATTTAAAATCCATTCAGTTTTTTTTTCTCGGAACCCAAACCGAAAAAACCATAATTTTTCAATTTTTGTTTAAGAAAATAGGATATTCAGTTCAGTTTCAGTTCTAGATCTTTCGGTTCTGAAACTTATGATCCATATTGGAACCGAACACTATTCAGTTCGGTTCCGGTTTTAAATTTTCGGTTCCCGTTCGGTTCTGGTTCTGGTTCTTCGACTGGAACCGAATCCAGAATTCGAACCGAAAGTTTGACACAGTGCCCATCGGTGCGGTTCGATTCTTTTGCCCAAGCCTAAATGCATGCTAATTTACTCCCGTGAAAGTAATTTTGAAATTATCTAAAAAAGTGTGTCTACAGACCAAAGATACAATGTTAACACAGACAACATAACGACTATAACATCTCTTTCTCTCTTATTATCATTACCCATAAAGAGCAACCCAAAAAACATTTTAGAAATATGTTTTATACCCAAAGGACACAGTGCCTGAAGAAATATTAGAAAGGCGTTTTAGAAACATACATGAGGAGGTATTAGCTTTCCCGGATTCATGATATCGTTCGGGTCTAACGCTTTCTTGATTCTCTTCATAGTTTGTAACGCTTCTATTCCAAGTTCTTTCTCCAGATACTTCCATGACATAAACACAAAAACCATGTAAATGTAACACAAAGACATGATATATTATATAAAAGAAAGAAGTGTATGATAATAACCAATGCAGCACATCAGCTGCATCGCTAATCTACGATTCTTTTGTTTTTTGTTTTTGGTTCGGACATGCGAATTGGTATTTGGTTTTAGGCATATGAGCCATACCTTCATTTTTCCTGTTCCAACACCGTGCTCTCCGGTACATGTTCCTAATAAAATGGAGCAAAAGTGCATTTTCAGAAACAAGTGGCATCATTAAAATCATGTTTCCTAAATCGCGGAATAAGCGTATGGTACGACTCCAATAATTTTTTGAAAGGCCCAAATCTGTTAAAGAGTCTAGCACATTTGCACAACAAATAGAGAAGACATTTACCATCCATGGACAGTGCACTGTGAACCATAAAGTGGTTTAATTTTTCTGCTTCTCTTCGCTGCTCTTCGTTGCTCGGATCAAACATAATACATGTATGAAAGTTTCCATCTCCGGCATGGGCAATGACGGTACTGTATGTAGAACAACAGTAGTCAGCATATACTCGATATAAAAAGAAAGATGACGCTTAGTTTTTATATGAAGCTGAGCATAGGCAACTGAGATACCACAACAACTGTGATGCATCAAGCTCTTTCTTAGATATCGATATTAGTTCTGCCAGTTGAGACAAAGGAACACAGACATCCTGCAAAAAGTGTAGTTACAGAAGATTCCTTGATCAGCACCTTATAAATGTAAAAAATAAGCTAAAATGAAAAAAAAGTTTAATGACATAGTACGATTTGAGGTTCCTAATTGTTCATTTATGACCAAAGTGTTACCTAAAGAAAACAACATACCGTAATCATCGCTTCATGACCTGGCGCCATTGCAAAGCAAGCCCACAACGCCTCCTTTCTTATCTGCATAAAATATAGAAACAGAGAATTTAGACCCTTTGGTAATTCAATCTTATTAGAAGCAAACTAAAAGTCATTAGTGTAGAGTATATTCTTGCCCATAGGCTCATTTTCTACAAAGAAAATATCCAGACAGTGCTTTCTACACGTTTGGTTGTATACAATAACTAGGATAGTCAAAAGATCAAAATTGGATGAAAAAATATAACAATTAGCGAGAGTCTACAAAAGTACAAAGCAAGAACAAGTACGGGTATATATTTTCCCTTCTTTTCTCCTTCTCGTTTTGCGCTGGAGGTGGGAAGGGTTTGAGAGTGGGAGAGAGAATTACCTTCCAGAGTTCCTTTTTTGCTTCAGATTCTTCTGCAAACACAAAGTCTGATCCATTGTGCTTAGAAGCAATCTGCTGAACAATTTGAGTTTGCTCGCGTGCATATGCCTCTAAAACAGAGAGAAAAGGAAACACAAATAAAAATAACTAGCAAAATTAAAACATAATGATTCTTTATATATGTGTCTAGCTGCAAGACCGAGCGTGTGGTGTAATCTATTAAATGTTTTTAGTTTCTTACCAACTGCATCAATTACACTGACTTTTTCATGTAAAAGTCCTTTTATCTTATCTCAAGCGTTCATAAAAGCAAAGAAGATTAGATGTGATGGATTTAAAAAGAGGCTTTAGCTAAAGTTACAAAAGTAACACTGCTGCAAGATATGCATAAATTTTTAAAAAGCATTGGAAAGTAGAAGAACAATGGTACAGCCTCACCTGTCCCAATAAATTCAAACATCAGAGTTGGAACTTCATTCAAGCTTTTTCCGTTTGCCATATTAAGTGCCCTGATTTGAACCTCGTCAAGGAGCTCCACTCTTGACACCTGACGGTGATATAGGTACAGCTGAGACGATTCTCTAAAAGTTTAAATCATATTCCTCAGAAGCAGTGAACCAACCTGTATTCCAGACAACATAATGGCAATGGCCACGTCTGCAGCATCTTTAACCGTAGGAAAATTGCACACTGCCACCTGAAAATATCATAATTATGTCTTGGCACCGAATCATAAGGAAATTTGCTAACCATTGCGAAAAGGTGTTATGTCAGAGAAGTCATAATGGAAAGTTGTATTGCTCTTTTACGGTTCTGAATGTTCAAATTATGTAAGTTCCATACCCTAGAATCATCCTAAACCCATACTAAAGCAGGAAGTCTTTCATAAAACAAAGCAAAGGAAATAAGTGTCCATCAGGCACACGACTTTCACTGCTCTTTATTTCACTGGAAGTGGAAATTGAAGCAAAGTAACAAGTTAAGTCAATGCAGCGGTATTTGACTGAACTTGACTGGCAAAGGATGAAACTAACTAAAGATGAATCTGTTCGCAGTGATTGGAACTAAGATTCAACCGTAAGAGAGGAACTAAATCACGTAGCAAAGGAGTGTTCGGCAGAAAACCATAAACATCAAAGAAGGGAAACCTACTGTAAAGGAAGAGGTCAGTATACCACTGAATGCTGTGGGATTTTCTGAAGCCGGAGAGTAACCTCAGTTATTACACCCAAAGTCCCCTCACTCCCAATAATCAAGCGGGTCAAATCATATCTGAGACACCATCCCGATAAGTATCAACGATTAACTAAACGGCTAAAAGACTAAAACTAGCCTACAATTCAAACAAAGAATCACAAACATAAAAGAAGACTGGAGACAAACCCTGCAGCACTCTTTCTAGCACGTGAAGCTGTCTTTACAATGTCTCCATTAGGGAGGACCACCTGAGATGAGAATATCGTAAATAAAATAGAACAGTACAGCAGGGCATGTACCAGTGGAAGAAACAACAAACCTTAAGGCTTATAACATTATCACGCATAGTTCCATACCTACAAGCTAGTAGCAGAATTATCAAAGCCAACCGGATTAAAGCACCCCACAATAAGAAAGATGGGCGAGCAATCAAGTGAATAGTAATATTGCAGAAAGAAAGCTACCTTACAGCTAAAGAGCCAGAGCAACGTGTAGCACACATGCCTCCTATGCTTGCACCGGGGCCTGCACTAAGTACCAAAATGTTGAGCCGAGAAAAGTGGAAACTGAAGTTTGTATAATCTCAACAGTTAACTGAGCACAACGCTGAAAACATTGAATGATGCAGCCACCCCTCTAAAAAAAATCCCTTACAGTAACTGACTGCATAAAATTTTATCACTTAAATCTAAAAAAGTGTTCCAAATATTAAGACATAGACATAACAACTATGATCTGAGAGATATGATACTATCTGAATGTTGTCGAACCTGGATCAAGAGGAAAGAATAGACCGTATTGTTCTAAATATTCATTAAGCTCCAGCCAACCAATTCCAGGCTCAACTACAACATCCATATCCTCCACATGTAATGCTTTAACCTTCTACAGTTTGAAAGAAGGTTTAAATGAGCACGAGTGGCATTATCTCAATAACATTACATGCACACTGTAAGCTTAAAAATGTATATATGACAAAGTCACATCATGCCAAAGTAAACAGGGTACATCATTTTTAATCGGTCTTCCTTTACAAACATAAGCAGGTTCAAACTTAGAGACTCTGTGAATCTAACTCTCGATTGTTTACTGCATGACACAAAAAACAGCCATGATCTTATTCGAAAATAACGAAGGCTGACGTCAGATACAAAAGATTGGAATACCTTCATTAATGACATGTCAATGCAAACACCTCCTTTCGGAGCAAGGGTATGACCCTCAATCGATGTTGCACCACCATATGGTACAATAGGAACCTAAACAAAGAGTAAAACCGCGCCTGAATTAATTCTCGTTTACGTGCAGCGAGTTGCTTAATCTAAACAAGAAGCTATATATATCACAAGCAATATAGCAAGTTGGTGCTTACAAACCTTATACTCATTGCAAGATTTAAGAATCTTGGAGACTTCTTCTTCTGACCTAAACAACATTTAAGAGGATAATGTATTTGTCTGACAATGTCAATGCCAAGGTAAGAACATTAAGCGATCTCTCACCTCGGGAAAACAACGACATCGGGAATATTTACAGCCTTGTGAAAACTGTTCTGAGGCTTCCCATGGAAGTACCTCTCATCATAGTCCGTTGTCAAATTATCATCAAGGATCGTTTTGAATTCAGCAATAAGCTCCTTAGGAACCTCTTTGTATTCTCCTTTAACTACAAGCTCAGTGCTATCTTTTCCACCGATTGTTACATCTCTATAAACAAAAGCAAAATCAAAAGAGATTCTCAGAGACTAGAAACTAAATCAAAAAACAATACCACGAACCTCAAATCTGAAGCCGATGATGATTCGCTGATACAAGGATGCGACTGGTTCTGGAAAGCGAAAGAGGTGGCGGAAACGGCTATCGCTAATGGAAGAAGAGAGCTCGACCACCAATTTGGGAGACTCCGGCGTATCTTCTCCGGAGAAATTGAAGTGAAGTCGCTACCGGTTACTTTAGGCGTCGAGGAGTGAAGGTGACGAGAAGGTCGGAGAAAAGTGAGAAGAGTTTTAGAGGAAAGACGAGAGCGAGCGAAGGCCATGGAGGAGACGACGGAGTGAAAGGAGATTGAGAAATTGATTAGTTTTTCATTTCTCGCCATCCATTGTAAAAGCCACAGCATCGGTTTATTTGGTTGATTCGGTTTGATTTTTCGGTTTACAAAAACAATTGCTAATTGAAATTAATAAATCGGTTAGATCTGATCTTTTTAAACTAATCGAATAGAAAATAACACCTCCATTTACAATTTTATATCTTCTCGCAACACACAAAACCACGATGAACGATTCTACATGCAACACTTTCAAATCTAATGAAAAAGCTTTTAAATCCTTAATCACTAGATCAAGAGACTTCCACGATTAGATCTAATTTACGTTCAAATTATTCGGATTTTAAAAATAATTTTTATTTCGAAAAATTATATTTTGTTAAACATATATCAGCTTTAAATTCAAATTTGGTTTGATTTTAAACCAAAAGTTGAAAAAACATAAATAGTTAAAGATTTTTAGTATATTTTTTATATATTTAAAAAGATATTAGCTTTTTAGAATGAGTTTTAGTTATTTCCGTTTGATAGTTAAATTTCAGTTCTGCTTGGTTATTTAAAATTTGAAATTTTTGCATTCTATTTGGGTTTTTTAAAAAATTTAATTCGGTTAAGTCCAGAAAATTCGGTTCAGTTTAAACCGGCGAAATCAAATTCCCGCCAAAAAGCTAAACCGAGATTAAGAAGTTGAAAGAGAAAATAAAGAGATCAGAGTGAGAGTTCGAGATCGAGAGAGAGATGGAGGAAGAAGTGAAGAACTTGAGGAAGAGCTTAGGAGGATTCTGCAACCATCTTCAAAGTAGCTGTGATGCTTTCAATCACTCTCTCCTTCGTCGTCCTATTCCTCTCGGTCTTCTTCCTTTCTCTCCTCCGTCATCAATCAAAACCCTAATTTTCAGATTCTAAGCTTCGATTTCTTTTTTGTTTGTTGGGCAGATTCGGCATCATCGACTTTCATCAAAAGCTTGAATCGTCGACTCTCTATCGCAAATTCCGATCTGGGTTTCCTTGATTCAATGTCTTTCGGTACTGTCTCCTTCGAGGAACTTCTGGGTCATTGTAATCAGATTTACAAAAATAATCAAGAGGATCTTCTTCATCTCCAGGATTGTCTCACTGACTTTGGCTTTGTTCATGGTACTACTCTTATTATTCGTCTTTATCTCTTAAAGATTTTGGAAGCTTCTCTTAGATTTTTGTATATTTTGGATATAGAAGTTGAGATTGATGAAAGTAGAGATGAGGATTCTGAGTTTGGAGCGTTTGTTCATGAGGATTCAAAGGTTTCGGATGATGAATTGGAGTCTAAAGGATTAGACGAGGACGATCTGTATCCTTTTTTCGAAAACCTTTGTGAAAAGTTAGGATTTTTCTTCTCGTTTCCGGTTAGTTTCATCTAAATCTTGTATTAGATTGTTCCTTAATTGTTTCCCTATAGTCTAGATGATTCGTTAAATTTGAAGAACCTTGGACTTTCAGATGCTTGTCTTGCAACTTTAGCTTCACAAGGTGAGGGAGGCAGCAACATATTCTTTTCGGATTTTGTTGTCATTTTGCTTAGGATGGCTTTCCTACTCTCTGATCGTGTCCTTAATGTTTCTTACTTGCCAGTTAATGATAGTGTGAAGGTTCCTTGCATATCTTTGGAAGAATCCGCGAAGTAGGTTTGATGCCATAGAAATAAATAGTGTTTCCTCGTAGTCGTGTATCAGCAAGTTTTTTTTCCTATATGATGCAGGAGCAGATCATTCGATACAAGTGCGCTACCTGCTCCAAAGGCGTTAGAGCTTTCCAATGGTTATTTCTAAGCCTTTACTAGTGTGATATGATTGTTAGTGAATTTTCATTTGTCTCTGGGACATGACTTTAGACTTTGTTACATGTAGAAGATGAGTATGCCACACTAGAGATGGATCATAGAACTTCGGGGCCTGCAGCAATAGCATTGATTAAAGAAGAATACGAAAGTCTTCCTTCGTACATGAAAGCTCTAGCATCGTGGGAGGTATGAACATATCTTTAGCAGCGTAGCAAGAATTGAACCGATAAAATCCCTGAAAGGTTTATAGGTTCCCTTAATATTCCTAAGTATGATTGAGATGCCTGCTTATGTTTCCAGGATTTGGTCGGCGCTGTGCAGAGATTCAATTCAGTCCTCAGTAGCAAGAAAGAAACGAACGGGTCTTACTACTTCCGTGCAGATGAGATTCCAACTCTAGGACTCGGTAGGTTCAATTTATTCGCATACACAGAGAAGAAAACATTGAACCAGCAGACAATGATAACGGTTTTGTATCGTCACAGGGCATAAGGAGAAAGCATACATGGTACTGCTTACGCGGATGAAGCGATTTGTCGTTGAGACAACCGACGGTGTTGTGTCCTATAGAGTTGCATAGAGCTGATGTTTTATGACATTCTCTGTCTTTTGGAAATGTTTCTATTGAAATTTGTGTGTAAATCAGACTGTTTTGAGAACAAATCCAAAGGCATTACACAATCGAGAGTTAAAAAAAAATCTTCTTCAACCCAAAAGATCTAAAAATTACAAATGTTTTAGTAGTTCTATAAACTTTGATAACCCAAAAGGTGACAAGCTTTCTAATAAAAATTGCAATGTGCTAATAGTCTCTTCACACATTCCATAATATTAACACAAAAGTATTGAAAGGAGATAAAAAAAGAACACACTAGCAAAACGCAAAACGCAAAACCTATTCAGACCAAATTCTCTACAACATTCTCCTACACGATCGGTCATCATACCTCACACTCAGCTCTGTCTCCCTCTCTTTATTTCGATGCATTGGGTCCAACGTTGGCGAAATTTGTCCGACTAATTGTATATTTTAACCGGCTTCTCATAAGCGTGTCGGTTCTACAAGGACATCAGCGAAAATAAAATTAACAACAAGAGGGGACTTTGGTACGCATAAAGAATCAAATCATCTCGCAAATGTTTACCTGGTTTGCATAAGCCCGCTTTGGACTAGTATCAGTGTGCTCTAACCCAAGGTACTGCTCAAATGCACCGTACACATCTCTTCTCTGCTTTTACCAATATGAATCCGATCAGACATTAGTAACGAGAGATTTTTCTAGAAAACTAAAGAGGTTAAAAAGTACGCACCTGAAAGCGATTATATACAACATCTGTGTCCTGTAGATACTCTGGGCGCCCCATTGACATAAACGCAAACTTCCACTACATAGCGAAATGGAAGCATTTGACCAATTCGTTAAAGTTACAGCTTAACACTTTAGCTTTTGATCATTACTCAGTCGTGTATACCTTGGCAAAGTCCTCATCGGACACATGAAGTTTCTTTTGGATACGGTTTTTTATTTCTTCAAGAGTTTCACCTTCATGGATTACCAAGAAGAAGGGCTCGCCAAAGTTTTGCACTTGCTGAGGAGCAAACAAACATAATATCGATAAAAACATTTTGCTATAGACGCCTCACTTCAAGCCGCTAGAAGTCATATATCATCAGTTAAATAACAAAAGCTTAACAACTCTAAAACACCTGATTTTGTCCAGACTCCTTAGCAAAGTGGTACACAAGAATTAACCGATCATTTGGGCCGATATTTTTCTCTTCTTCTGGAATCTGAGATTTCAAAAAACATATGTCAGCATCTCCAAAGGCTGTGGATTAATAACCAGAGATAAAATGATGTAAGTCTGCTAAGAATACGACTCATCCATTAAATAACTATTACATTTCTTTATATTCTGACTTTGAAAATCAAATTGCATTCTGAGATCTCCGGAAAATAAAGCTACATGTATACTTAGACCATCAGAAAACTAATAAACAGCGAGACCACTAAGAGTCTAACACTGACTTAAAAGAACCGAAAACTTGTGGTGATAAACTAAGATAATTAGAAGGTGCAGCCTCGTAATATACCTCCTCAGCTCGTAACGTCCAGTACTGGTCATTTATGTTCTCAATTCTTTCAGTTAATGGGAAGATCTGCAAGGCATACCAGCATCTCGGATTAATGTTCATTGTACTTCAGAGGGATGCAAAAAATGCAAATTAGGAAATACAGTAGTCGATAAACCATCATATGATCATGAAAACATTGAGTGGAATGTAAAAAGATAAGAAGTCGCTTGTTATCATTACCTTGTAGATCTTGTGGTAAAATACCTCAAGTAATCTCAGTTCAGCATCTGGATGCGAAAGCTCCACCTGTATGAAGAAGTCCATTAAAATACAAAGTTCGAAAAAACAAAATTGCCTCGGCAACATTCATGGAGGTCAGTAATAGATGCACCCAATGAAAACTAGATGCCTTCAATTTCAGTGGATTGTCAATTTAAAGTAATACCCAGTAATATAGAAATCGATTCAAAGAGTGAAAACACCTATTTCAGAAACTAAACCAGCCATTCTAGAGAGAAACTGCGACTGAACCGACTCACCTTTGATTTAAGTTCATTAATAACATCTCCGACTGTGCTTTGTTTAGGTAGTCTGATATTGTGGATTACCACCTGTACATAATTTAAAGGCTTGAAATATAATCTAATATACAGAAAAGAATATGAATCGCGAATAAAAGTATACACATACTTCTTCCTTCGTGGCGTGATGGAAAGCAACCTTCAAGGTTTTAAGACCTTGCAATTCTGGAAGAGAAATGTCCAGAACTTCATAATACAAAATGTCAGATGTCTGAAAAAATAAAAATAAGCAGATAAGCAAGCACGCATTCTATTATAAGAAGAATGAAATAAAGTTTACTGAACTTCATCTCAATTACCTGGTTGTAGTGAACCAACATATCTGACAAATGGTCTACTCCACGGTATTTGATGGGCTGCGGCTTGGGTTGCTGGGAATAGCAATTGTGAGATGTTAGCCTAAGTTTTGATGGATCGTCAAGACCAAGTTTATCAGCCACCCTTTCGACAACATCGTCATAAGTGTGCAACTTTGACCTACGAAATAAAAGAATTATGATTGCCTCACCCAAATCAGCTGAAACAAATTCGTCCACATAGGCACTTACAACTCCAGAACAAATTCATCTTCCTTAGGTTTTTCCAGAGCACGAAACCGAACCAGCTACAAAATCTCAAACAACAAAAGTTAATTGCCAACTGAATCATGCCAGTTAGAAACAATTTCACAGATCATTCGCAAAATAGCAGCTAAGAAACCATGAATGTCCAGAATGAGGAATACCAGAAAAGTAAAATGAATTAGTGTGATATCCGCATACATTTTTCTATGATCAGATTACACGAAAATGTGGTATAAATATAAAAATGACAATTGCCCTTTAGAGCTGCTGCGCTAGAAAAATATGCTTAGCTTAGCTCTACAAAGCTTGACTTTAAGAACCAATGCTTGGTTGAATTATACCTGACGGTTCTGGACATATTCAAGAAACGAAGGCACAGCTGGGTAGCGGCATTCAATATCCTTGTTGACAACAGGTTTCTGAAAGCAAATGATATCTCCATCTTCAATCTGAAAGCAAAAACCCAATGTCACAAAAGAGACATGAGAGTGAAAGACTCCAGTAGATACGAGTAAAATATAATTACTTGACACAATCTGAATGAAGTTTTCTTATCCAGGTGTTCGCACATAACGCAAGGTTCAAATTTGATTTCCTGTAAAGAAGCCGCAAAAACCGTAACCAACATAAAAAAATAATGTAAGCGTGATAAAACAGGTTAAGAGGCACCAGTAGCAGCAAACCTCAAAAAGTTCTATTTCTTCATCAGGAGCAAAACCAGCCAACTCATTCAGTTTTCCAGTTATATCCATAGGCTTACTGGAACTTTTCACCATCAGTCTGCCAACATATCTGGTCGCACAAGAAAAAAGATTACAAAAGAAAATGAGGTTTAGTGAATAAAAAAGAAGTAAGATGACAAAACAGTAAGAACTTTTCTGATCACAGCAAAGGGAAGAAAAACCTCATTCTTCTGGAGTAATTGTTTCTGAAGTTGTAATAAGGCCACTTTATATAATAGAAGTCAGAGCAAATAAAGAATACGTGGAAAAAATATTACCTTAATTCTTGCTTCTCTGGGTCATAAAGCTTAAAGAAAAGAAGAATATCTTCTTTTGATTTTTCAGGAGGAGGAATTGGACGTTCATCCTGAATCATTCAAGAATATGTAAGAAAATTTTAGTTCGTCTTACCTGTTGATTAATTTAGCTTCTATTTTTCTTTCAACAATTAAATTTTGCAACCAGGAAGTAACCCAGATTTCTTACCAGCATCTCTATTTCCAAAAATAGCTTTAGTTCTGCGGTGTTTGCCTTGTTAGATGCTTCTCTAATTTGTCCAACCTACAAAACCCGTTTCCAAAATAATGCATGATGCCCATAAAGTGTAAGAAACAGACACTGATACTAGTCCTACATTATAAAAATAAAGTTTCCAAACAGCAGGATTAGAAATACTTAAAACCGGAAAATCAGGTAATAAAATGTAAAGATTATAGCCTACGAAATAAAAAAAAAGGTAGTTGATTATCAGATTCCACAATAGATAAGAGTATTACTTCGCTATAAACTCAAATATCCAAAAGAAACGGGCAAATTACATGCATGAATAGCACTGAGAAGGATCAATTACCGGTTGTAGTTCCTCCTGAGGCGTAAGAGGGCGATTGGGACGATAGGTATGGTTTTGTCTCTTTGCCCAAATCCAGAACTGCTGTAACTGAACAGGTATACCAAATTCTTTGGCCACCTCCTCCTATATCAGCATAAGATCGGAGGTCAAAATTATTACATGTGTAAATTACAACTACATAAAGACCTTTTTGAAAATTCTCATGAAATCCAAATCAACTGCTATTCGTCTTCGAAGTAGAATCAAGTTACCAGAAAGACCGTTTTCAAATCACTCATTTAATCAATAGGTGTTATTTCGTTCCTCTATCTGTGGAAAATAAATATAAAAGATACTCGAGCGAGTACCTTAAATTGTTGAAATGGTGTCTGCTTTTGAACCCGGAAACTACGAACTTTGTCATGATCAACAAGATCGAAATATATATCCTTCCCAATTTGTTCCTTAAGGTCTTGATCTCTTGCAACCTTTCATGTTAACAAAGATTTCATTAGAAAAAACCAGCATCAAAACTACACTCGAAAACAGCTATAAACATATTATCAACTCCAATTAACTAGGAAAACAAACCTTAATTATTGTAAATAGGTGAGCCTGTGCCTTGTATCTTCTTTTATCTTCCTTTTCTTCTTGTTCTTTCTTCAGCCTAACCTGTCAAAATGTAAAGAACTGATCAGTTAAAACCAAAGTCGCACGTAACTACAGCAAAATGCCTCAAAATATTTTACCCTTAAATGCTCTGCTATGTCTTTCTCATCAACATTGCAAATAATTTTATCTTTGTCAGTTTCCCGGATATATACAAGCATATACGCATTTGAGTACTTTGTGAACTTGAAAGGAGGGTTATTGAAACCAGGATTAGGCTGTGGTAGCTGAAACGGCACCAGAGCAAATATGTCAGGCAAGAGGAATTAGACTCGGTGTGCAGAACATAGAAAATGTAGCAAGAAAATGCAAACCTCTTCTTCACCACCATATTGTTCCTCCAATGCCCTTTTTAAATCTTCCTTGGTTACTCGTTCATCATCAAATTTATACCTGAAAGTAGAAACTTAAATTAGCTTATGACAAAATAGTCAGCATATGATTACCAAATTACTTTCAGATTAAACTACATTGCAGCTCCCAAAATATGACACTTGTTCGAGCATTAAAAACGTGGATATTATTTTGATAATAAAACAATGCATACCACTGATCTGAGAGCGTAGGCCTTATAAAAGCGTAATAGTGCCCACCATGTACTCCTCCACTGTGAACTAAGACACTGCAGAGAAATAACAGCAAGCAGGTCAAGCAGGAAAATGCAGCAGCAACCAGATGAAATGTATTCACTTTCACTTTCATAAAATGATAACTAACTGTGTATGTACAGGGTATATATAAGCTACACAAAGAATATTCCTTGATAAGACCTAGCAGATAATACTCAAATAAAACTAAACCGTGAGACGGCATACCATATAAATCAGCAGCGGCATTCTATAGATAGACTAATCTGTGAATGCAAGATCATGTGGAGTCTACATCTGAATCAAAAGAATACCTGTGGAGTGTGTAAAGGTTGCGGACACTCTTGTCAGCATCAGGGGACAAATACTTTCCGTTCTCTCTGTCAAGATCTAGTTGCAAAGGAAATTCATACCGATCATTTATCTGTCAATAAAAGCTTCATCAGCATATACAAATCAGGGCACCACCAAACGGGAAAGTACAATGTATGGTCACAACCATATTATCAATTCATATGCACATGCAACTTCAAATACTAACCTTCACCATGGTGTCCCTCATAAAGTCATATTCAAACCGCTTGAGCTGGAGTTGAAGAACCGGTGGGAAGTCAATGAAAAGAACACCCTTTTTTGCATCCTGAAACAATAGACATAATGGTATCCCAAATAAGACTAGGAAAGGGCACTGCAATTGTACTATAACAGCAAAATCATTGGTAAACTTGGCATAGAGGTTAATACTAGTTAATAAAAAGTTTTACAAGATCACCTAGTTTAGGTTGCTACGTAAACTCTTGCATTGTGAACTATCCCCACCTTTTAATATGCGGAATTTAAAGGCAAGATAAGAGTTGCTATACCCAAACAGGTTTGTTGTGAATAACTCCACCATCCCCGAAAAGTAAAATGAAAAAGGAGAGAGGACAACCAACCTGTAAGCCATGTCCTTCTGCATGATATTTGTTGTCTCCTTCAAGACGTTCAACTTCAACATACTTGTCAAAAGAAGCATAAACATCCTTGCAGCCTTTAACATCTAGCTGAAGGTCTGCCATAAGAGAAGAACATTACAATAAAGTTGGACTGAAAGAATAAGACAACAAAGTGCAATTTTACAATACTATACCATAAAATGATTCTTTCCGTGTAGATTTGTAATCTACATTTATGCACTCAATATAATTCATATGGTGACCCTCAAATAGCCGCTGTATTGTTCCCTCCACAACAGTTCCCTATAAAGAGAAGAAGAAAGCTCAAAACAAGAAACCACAACTGAGAACGAAATCATGGCCTCGCAGCAATATTAAAAAACCTTCATTTTGTCCTCAAGCTTTTCACAAAGAACTCGATTGAGTTCTTGGACATCATGTTGCATGAAAGAATCATACGTATCCCAACCAAACGACTTTGTCAACTCTTTTGTCGCAACACTAGTATCGTTATATTGGAGCTTGTAAAACAAACTTTGGAGAGCCAAAGGTATACTTGCTGTGGGCGCATCGTTCTCAGTTGTCGGCATGTGGTATACAGCCTACGAGCAACATGCAAATTTTAGTCCTATTTGTGTCGAATTCAGGGAGAACCTGTAAACTTTAACAAATTGAAAGGAAACAAGTATATATCTAACCTTCCTGAAGTAAGGTATGTGGTATAGTGTCTGTAGGAGAGAGTTCATGTAACAAGTTGCACCTTGGTTCTTGAGTCCAACAAAACCAGTCTCTTTTTTAGAGTCATATGACCAGTAATCGAGAACCTTACATACAGCAACTTCAGCTTCAACCAAAACAGTATCATTCACTAAATATCCTCTACTAGGATCATAGAGTTCGCTGAGAGGCATGAATGACGTAAATCCCCAATCGCTTTCTCTTGCATTGAATTGATGTTGCGTCTCTGCACCGCAAATATAGATTATAATGTCAGTTACATCTACATTGTGAGAATACTAACTTCGCAAGAAACCAGCTAAAAAATTCCAGTCTGATGGAGAAGTAGAACGGGTGCTTAACAAGAATATTTAATTCTCACTGTGGGCCTTCAGGTAAAGCTTACGACAGCAATGACATGATTATATTCTAATATGCGCAATTGATTCCCTTCTTCCAGTTAAGCATTCGGACTTTCACAAATCATAGTTTTCGGTGCATAGGCGTCACATGCTTATGCATGCACTCAGAATCCAGGGTTTATATATACATCATGAAGGAAATACATGTACCCTTTCTTATGGTATATCTGCTGTGGATTTGATTGACTACAGCCAGACTGAACTGAGCATATCTGCTCCACCCATACGGCAGACTTGCAGCATCAGCAACATCCAAGTACAAGGACAAATGGTCGACATTGTTCCCTTTTGGGAAAATCAATATGCGCCTGCAGAAGTAAATTCAAATGGTGTCAAACAATCAAAAAGGCAACCAACAAAGGTACACTACAACTAGGTATACCCAATTACCATTTGTAACCTCCAACAACGAATACATCAGAGTATTGCTTCCTAGAGTTTTGCCTAGAGAAATTCGGGATAGGCCACTGGAATTTCAGAGTGGGAGGATCCTCAGCTGGCTGATTCTCCACAGTACTTGCAGCAGCAGTCTCGGGTTGCGCAACTACAATTGCATCAACATAATCAGTTGGTGGGATATATATAAACAACGCGAAAAATGACAAAACCCTATGCACTTTAAAACATCAATCCGACCCTTGAACACTACACAGTCTCACATCGACAAATCACTATCTCATTGATTCCATACAATAGAAAGCACCTGGATCAAATTGAATCAACCCAAAAAAAAATCTTCACCTTCCATGGGCTGAGTAGTGCCATCCACCAAATCGGAATGCGGCACGAGCATTTCCTCATCCTCTTGCTGCTGCAAAACATGAAGAACAATAAAACTTCTGACCCCAAAATAGAAAACCCTAATCTCACCTTACACTGATCAGAACCAAAAGAGAATACAAAATCACAATCACTAAACTAGCGCACACACACACACGAAACAAAATAACAACACCTGCACGATGATTCAACCGTATCAAATTCAAATCAAACCTTAAGGGATCAGCTAAAACAAACAATCAGAAGCAGATTCAGAGACGGAATACAAAAGGAAGCACGAAATGAACATCGAATTTAAGCATAGACGGAGAAAATGATGAATCGGAGATTACATCAACCGGAGGCGTAGTCATCATAGTCATTGGCGGGAGAAGGATTGACGGTGGTGGGATCGAGACTCCGACGAACTTACAAAAAATCAAAAGAGGAAAAAAAAAAAGAGGAAGTCCCAAAGTGACTTACGGAGAAGAAATGTTACAATCGCTTATTCTTAGGGTTATTACGGTAAATTTTGAGAAATTTAGGGGCTAGTATTGTAATTTTATAAAGTCCATACTAAAGCTTTGTATTTTCTACGAGGTTGAGTCCTTTCTAACAAGACAGACCAATGAGAAAGTGACACGTAAAAGCTTTTAGGACACTGCTAATGTCATACAAAACTTTCGACGTGGCAGCTTTGAAGATTTTAAGATTTTTCAGATTACGTCATGGGACTTCTTCTAATACGCTCTTTGTAATTATTTCTATAAAAAGATTGTTTTTTATTTATTTATTTTTTGATAATTCGAGTGTTCTGGTTCCATCGAAGTGTACCAGATTAGCCGGTTGGAGTCCTAGGTCAAGTTCTGCAGGGGACCTACAGTACCTAGACACGTCTGCACCGTTGGTCCCGAAGCGTTGGAGGCGCATGTGAATTTTTTAGAGATGTCCAGAAACCACGTGAGGTAGTTTCTACTGGGTGGGGATCGAACTCGCATGATGTTAGTCACACGAACTCGTCTTTAACCACTTGACCACGATGTTCCGGACTATATAAAGATTGTTCTTGATTATTTGCAATTATTTTCAGCCAATTAAGTGTGTGTGTTTTCTATTTGTCGTTAATTAAATAAACTAACAGGGAACAAAACATTTTTTTAATACAAGTAGTTGATTACAAAAGGTAGCCAATATTATTTTTTAAATCAAAAGCAGAATTAGTAGTGCTTGTCAATTTTTTTTTTTATTATTTAGACAGATCAATTCTAACATCTTCTCTGAATTGGGCCTTACGGATCATGGGCTTCTTGAGAAATTACGAAGGGCTCGAGTTAATTAATTAAGTAAAAAATTGAGTTCATGCATCATTTAAACCAAACGTGTAAGGAGGAGGTAGGTCTGGATATATTACCCGAAAAATCGATCCGAAAAAACTGAAAATTTTGGAACAAGAATCTAAAAAATTTGAAAAATACCTTACATAATAAAAAATTTTAATTAATGGGTTTAAATAGGTCAAGTTATAAGAAAATAGATTTATTTACACTCATTTATTAAATGGGGTTAAATGGGTTGATCCAATTAGATAAAAAAAAAAGAGTTTTACAACAAAGAAATAAGTATCCCATTTACACCCATTTATCTTTATTTTTAATTATTACTTTAATTTGTATATTTAAGTTCATAGGAAAAAAAATATATAATCATAATTTTCGTAAAAAAAACGGAATCATTTTTCCATGCAAGAAAACATAAAGTAACATTTTTTACGGAAAAATATGGAATCACGTTTCTTGGTGAGAAAACACGAAACCACTGTTTTCGGCGGGAAAATACAGAATCATAACTATTTTTGCGAGAAAACGCGGAATCATTTTTTGGTAGAAAAAGCGAGATCGCATTTTTTTCGGAAAAAGCGGAACCACACTATTAACGGAAAAACGCAGAACCACATTTTTTATGGGATTGAAGAATCACGTTTTTGGCGAGCAAAACAGAACCGTATTTTCGGCGGAAATACGCGGAATCACGTTTTTGATGGGAAAAAGCATAAATAACGTTTTGGCGAGAAAGCATAAAACTTATCAGGAAAAAGCAAAAGCATTTTTTGCGAGGAAAACGGAATCACGTTTTTGGCGTGAAAATGCATAAATCGTGTTTTGGTGAGAAAACGTAAAAATTGTATTTTTGGCGAGAAACAGCAGAAACCGTGTTTTGGCGAGAAAACGCAGAAATTGTATTTTGGTTGGAAAACGCAGAAATCGTATTTTGGATAGGAAAACGAAAAATCATTTTATGCGAAAAAGGTGAAATTACGTTTTTTTGTAGGGAAACACAAAAATTAAGTTTTTGCCGGAAAAGACGTAGAATCACATTACAATAATAAATTAAATAATTATTATTAAAATCATATAAAATTTATATGAGTTAAATGAGTTTAAATAAGTATAAATGGATAAGTGTAATATATTTGAGTCTAATGGGTAAATTTTAATAGACCTTAAAACTTGATGAGACTTAATGAGATGGATAGGCCATATTAACATCTCTAATTGGGCCATAGAAGTTGTTATATCTTGCAACGAATTCAAGTTTCTAACATCTATTGATGGACACCAACTTTCTCTTTCAAAGAGATAACTCTCTCGATTTCTTCCTTTTTTTCAAAGAGATGATATTTCTTTGGGGTTAATCTCAAGATTTTGTGTTAGTATCGTATTCTGTTTTATTTTTTGTAAATCAATTTATACGGGTTTGAAGAAGCAACGAAGATTATGTAACGAGATTGAAAAAGTTGTATAAATATACTTTGTTAGAACTTTCCTGAAAATAATTAGTTATCTGTGGAAAAGATGTATAATATAAGTAAAGATTTTGGAAGGAAATTGAATTTGATTTAGTTTTGAAGGTGACGTTCTAGCTAGTGTATAGGAGTTGAAGCTCCATCTGTTTCGTAAAAAATGTTATTCTGACATTTTTCACGCATATTAAAAAAATTCTTAAAAAGTTTTACCTATCCTTCATTAATATTTTAAAAATAATTTTCTCTCCAATTAATACATTAAAACATTAAGGTTAAATCGGAATTTCGCTTATAAATTTGCATCGAAAATGTAAAACGACACTTTTTGTGAAACCAAATTAAAATCTCAAAACGACACTTTTTGAGAAACGGAGGGAGTATTAGTAGTAAGGAAATTAGTGACGGACCCAGGAAATTTTCTTACCAGGTACAAATTGAAATTTTAAAAGAAAATTATTATAAAATAGTCATACTAAAGTCCTATAAAAGTATTTTACGATCTTTCATCTCCTGAAATCTCTTCACTATCGTATCATTTTCAATGATTTTAAATATATCTTTTTCGACAAAACAAACTAGACAATCATTCAAAAATTGATCTCCTATCCGATTGCGTCGATATGTCTTCACAATCTTCATTGCTGAAAAGCATCTCTCAAGAGTTGCAGTACCGACGGGCAAAATCAAAATCAATTTTAAGAGCATGTAAACCAAAGGATACGATAGATGCTTTCGAGTTTCCACCACAATATGAGCAAGTTTTCCAAGATCCTTTAAATGAGCAAACCTTTCATCATTTCGAAAATTATCAATATAGATAGTTAATTGGTGCTCAAGAGATATGGACTCTCCATGACTGAAGTCATCCGGGTAGAACTTAGACAACCTCATTAACTTTGAATGGTCAAAGTCACAAAAGGAATTAACGGGAGATTAAAAAGCAGCATAAATAAGCAATTCGGTGTTCACCTCATTAAAACGATTGTCAAACTCCTAACGCAGCAAATCCAAAACACATACAAGCAATTGACCTTGTAGTGATGCATGTTTTTCACTTCGATTTTTTTTCTTGGCTTCCTTAAGTCAACAAAGTCTTCCTCCATGTCATGTTTTCACAAAAAGAATAAACTTTCATCATGAGAGAACTCCATCCATCATCTCTAAACTGTTGTAGTTGTCTCTTAGTTGATTTCACCAATGACATAACATTCAAAACATCTTGATCTTTTCTTTGAAGGGTCATAGACAAGCTATCCGTGAGTCCTAAAATATGTACCATCATTTGCAAGTAGAACACAAAATCAAACCTCTGAAAGTATATAAGAAGACCATGTGCTTGGCGTCTTTTCAAGTTATCTGCCCCTTAATTCTAAACATACTCAAACACTTCGACGATAAGAGAAAACAACTCAACCAAACGCAATAATTTTTTATAGTAAGAACCCCAACGAGTGTTTCCTGGTCTCTGAAGAGAAATATATTGATTCAACCCTGTTCTAGTACTAATGTCACCATCAATAATTCCTTGTAAGATCGATTTTCTGTATTTTTCTCTGATCGTATCCTTCCTATTGCATGAAGCTCCAACCACGGTCAACAATAGAGAGATCATGTCAAAAAAAAAAAAATCCAACATCAAAGTGCTCTTTTGCTATTGCCACAACAACTAACTGAAGTTGATGTGCGAAACAATGAACATAATAAGCTGATGTGTTTTCTTGCAAAACCAATGCCTTTAGCCCACAGAATTCACCTTTCATATTACTTTCTTC
This sequence comes from Anastatica hierochuntica, assembly GCA_900406275.1. Classification (NCBI taxonomy): domain Eukaryota; kingdom Viridiplantae; phylum Streptophyta; class Magnoliopsida; order Brassicales; family Brassicaceae; genus Anastatica; species Anastatica hierochuntica. The sequence continues at coordinate 40,229 of OVAN01000545.1, forward strand.
GTCATAACCTTGACCTCTAAGCTTCTTTATGCTTAATCCATATTTAGCGAAAAAAGAATATATAGCTGACTTCAGGGTAGCTGAAGATGTCTCACTCACATGAATAATACTCATGAATCTTTCTTTGAGTATTCCACGTTTATCAACAAAGCGAAACAATATTATCATTTGTTCTTTATCAGAAACATCAGCAGACTCATCCACCAATAAACCAAAAACATCATGATCAATTTCTTCAATAACAGTCTTGACTACTGCCTTTGCAAAAAATATACAATATCTTTTTGGATCTTCAGACACACCATCTGACTATTTCCAGGAGCATTTTGTAAAATTACTTTACTCAAAGCTTCATTTGGTTTACTAGTGTATTTCACAAGTTCAACAAAGTTTCCTCTATTAAGAGAATTCTCTGTCTCGTCGTGACCATGAAAAGCTAAACCTTGTTGTAATAAGAACCTGAAAGAATCAACTGAAGCATTTAACCGAAGTAGATAGTCATTCTTCGCAATATCATCTTGTCTATGCAATGCATGCTCAATAGGCTGGTCTTATTTCATTAAATTTTCACATTATATTTCATAACTGCATTGTTATGAAAACTGCCAACGCCTCCCACGTGTTCTAAAAATGATTTCTCATACTTATTCCAACTACAAAATCCCTCGGTGATAAAAGCATCACTTTTCACGCTTTTACCAGAACTATCTCTGAAGAAGTTTTATGGAGAAGAGAAATTTAATTGATGGAATCAAAATACAAATGGGCTAGAAAAATATTTTAGGGGTTCAAAATACTTTTTATATGGTGCAACAAAAATTTGTATATAATATTAACAAAAGAAAAAAAAATTGGGTGGGTGAGGTGACACCCCACCACTCTCTTTAGGTCCGCCCTTGAAAGAAATTCATTTGAGAAATTAGAAAATAGAAACAATCTACTCTATTAATTTAGAGTTGTATCTTTATCTACTTAAGAAATAATCATTTGAGTTTGGACTTATTCACTTATAACATTCATTATTATTTGGTTAACAATACAATATAACTTATGCGTCGAAGAAAATAGAATATTCGACTTCCGTTAAACTCTACCAAATTAAACTCCACCAAATCTAAAAGAATAAATCTCATCTTATATCCTCTAATCTCATGTACAATTAATTATATGGAATTTCGTTATTATTATTATTATTAATCAATTAATAGTAATATGGGTAACTTTAATGAATATTCATATCAAGTCCATTAATTAAGAATATAGTCATCTTTATTTTTCCATTTAAAAATTAAATAAATTTTAATTTTAATTTGTCATTTTTGTCCATTTATCCTCCAAATTTTAAAGGGCTCTATAGGTTTATATATATATATATATGTGTGTGTGTGTGTGTGTGTATATATTTATATCGAAATAAAATTGTAAATACACGAAAAAATAGATTTTTTTCCTATTTAACGTATTTTGAATTTTTTGAAACGGATATATATATTTTGCANCGGATATATATATATATATATATATTTATATTTATATCGAAATAAAATTGTAAATACACGAAAAAATAGATTTTTTTCCTATTTAACGTATTTTGAATTTTTTGAAATGGATATATATATTTTGCAAATAGACGAAAATTATTATAACGTATATGTAGACAGTCTATTTTTACATAGCTCATCTATGTATTCCAAAAAATTAACTTTCATATAAGCAAACATAAATAAATTAAAAATTGAAAGTGACTACTATATAAGTAAACTTATGTGAAACTTAAACTAATCCAACAATTTCTAAAACATATAATCATTTAAAAAGGTAAAAAAGTATTCTTTAACTAAAAAATAAATAGAATTACTATTTGAGATATTATAAACGGTACGACACCATACTATTTTTAAATAGTTTGTCTATTTTTGCGTGTGTATGAATTTCACAAATAACCAAACATAAATGGGAGAAAACGTAATTGGGATTCACGACTTTATTTGGTAATGTTAAAAATATCACACAACAAAGTTTTGGGAATGAGTATTTAAAAAAAAAGTTGAAAAGAGAAAAACCTATGCTATGCAACAAATAGACAATGCACCTGGATGCATATGAATTTGTTCGTTTGTTCATCTAGATAATGCACCTGGATGCATATGACTGATGATGTTCGTTTGCTGCAAATTATAAACATGATCTGGATGAAGTAATTGGATGCAAATCAAAACTCATCCAAACAATCTAGATATTTTGGATAAGTTTATTAGTAGAGTTTAGATGAGTTTTGTTTATCCAAACAATTGTAAAAATTGATAAAATCGTAAAAACCGCCAAAACCTCAAAATCTGACAAAATCATAAAGACCACAAAAATTGCAAATTCGTAAAAACTGTCAAAATCGTAAAAACCGCAAAAATCTGTAAAAAAGTCAAAACCACAGAATTCTTAAAAATCGTTAAATCGCAAAATCTCTAAATACCGCACAACTCGTGAAAACCCATAAAATCGTAAAAACCCAAAAACCGCAAAACCGCTAAATCCGTAAAATCCAACAAAACCGCTAAATCCGTAAAATCTGACAAAACCGCCAAATCCGACAAAACCGCAAAATCGTAAACCCACAAATCCGTAAAAACCGTCTAAATCGCGAAATCCGCAAAAAACGTCAAAACCACAACAACCGCCAAAATCGCCAAAACTGCAAAATCCCACAAAATCGCAAAAGCCGTAAAAATCGTAAAAGCCGTCAAAACCACAAAATCCATAAAATTCGCAAAAATCGTAAAAACCCGTAAAACCGCAAAAACGCAAAATATCGCAAAATCGACAAATCGGCCAAAATCGCTAAATATGACAAAACCGTCAAAATCGCAAAATCTGACGAAATTGAAAAGACCCGTAAAAACCGCAAATCCGTAAAAACCGTCAAAACCGCAAAATCTGCAAAAAACGCCATAACCACTATAACCGTCAAAACCCGATAAAATAGAAAAAACCGTAAAAACTGCAAATCATAAAAATCGTAAAAGCCGTCAAAACCAGCAAAACGGACAGAACCGCCAAATATGACAAAACCACAAAAAAAGAAAAAACCGCAAAAATCGCGAAATAGGATAAAACCGTAAACCCGCAAATCTGTAAAAGCCACAAAACCGCATAATTAAAATCGTAAAATTTGAAAATCCGTAAAAACCTTAAAAGCCGTCAAAATCGCAAAACCGACAGAACCGACAAAATCTGACGAAACCGCAAAAATGTAAAAACCGCATAATTGCAAAATACAACAAAACCACAAAACCGTAAAAGCCGTCAAAATCGCAAGACCGACAGAACCGCCGAATTTGACAAAACCGAAAAAAGCAAAAACCGCATAAATCGCAAAATACGACAAAACCGCAAATATGTAAAAACCGTCAAAACCGCAAAATATACAAAAAACCCATGAGAACTGTAAAATCCTCAAAACCACCAAAACCGCAAAAATCTCCAAAACCACAAAAAAACCTAAAACTGTAAAAATCGTAAAATAATTATTTATGAAAGAGGTGAAATTATTTTATAATTTTTTAAAATAAAATTAATAGTTTGATGTATATGAATGCTATTGAAAATGCACAAACAAACAAATTTGCGTTCAAATGTTGCATTTAGAAGCAAATCCAAATGCAAAAACGAACTTCATGCAGAAACAACAACCAGATGCATCATCAGATGCAACATCTAGATGCTTGCATCCACATACACAAATGAATAGGAGCTATATGTTATGAATGACTATCTTTTGTATATATAATTCAACATCTCTATCATCGTTTAAACTTGAATTAAGATTAGGTTAAACTTGCGTCAATCAATCGACTTGATTTTTACAAGTCATCCACTTTTTGTCTCGTTTTCTGAGATGACCGCCGAACTATATACTATATGCTAAAAAGTTTCTAGTTAAGGATAGCTTATAATCAATGTAAATTGACGGAAAATATTAAGACTTATCGGATAAACCGACGTGGACAAGTCACCTCTTCTTGCGTTCCTTTTACTTTCATCTTCATCTCACCAAACTTTGAACTTCCATACTATGTTTCATAAATATTTTTAAAACTTTTGAGGGTTTTACTTATCAATTCCGAGAATTGAAATAGGCTTTTCTAGTGTTTACATGTTGAGATCAATTTTTTAAAAAAATTTTGAGGTACTTTTTGAAATTCTTTTATCATTTTTTTCTTTGAAATGTAGGATTTAGTTCCTAAAACAAACAAAATTTATTTGGTGTCAAGTTATTTGAACAAATTTGTATAATATAGAATTTCAAATACAAAACTAATCTATGTAATGGATAGGTAGATATGTTATTTAAATTTATTTCATTCTAGGAGATGCAAGTTCTTATAAGTCAATTTGGATCCTAGTTTCATATATAGGGTGTAAATTATTCATTTTAGTAAAAGAAAAAAGAGGAAGCAATAGATCTTCATAAACACAATAATATGAGGTCATAACTTAAAAAGTTAACTCAAATCTTGACGTTTGATATTATAAATTAATGATTTAATTGGTACTAGTTTATACTTTTAATATCTTTTCAGCTTTTCTGAATCTTTCTTTCCTTGTGGGGATGAAAAATCATATTTCAAATGTTATGAGAAATAACCGGTCCTGAACACAAGCATGACAAACATAGACTTGCGGTCCATTTTTTAGAAGAAAAAAATTTCATATTAAAAGCGGCCCATTTTTTGAAAGATTTTTAAATCTTATGTAAAATCGATTCATATTTTCTTTGCGGATTGCGATTTTCAAAATCTCAGAGCCGGCCATGAATATAATGTAGAGAACAAGTATTCAAAACTTAAATAACTCACAAAGAGGTTAGAGATAAGGAAAGGTAGTGACGACCTATGCCAATAAAACTTATCTAGAGAGTGTAAAAGACAGAGAGAGAATAACAATAATTAACAAACAATGAAAAAGAAAGGTGAACAAGAAGCACTAAGGCTATAAGCTCCTTTAACACAAAGGGAGAGAAAGAAAGAAAGAACCAACAAAGAAAAGAAAAGAAAATAGAGAAAATGCAAAGATTAGCTCCATTGATGGAAGAACCAATGGATCAAGAAGAAGAAGAAGAAGAAAGAAGAGGAAGATCGTCATCGAAATCGAAATCATGGAAGAAATGGATAAAGGCACAATTAAAGTTTATGGTATTACATAAAAAACCAGATATGAAAGTTCTTCTTAGTGTTCTTGGATGCCCTCTCTTCCCTGTCCCTCCACTCTCCAAAATCTCTCTCCATCAGGTATGTAATAATGTGATAATTACATATGTATTAGATTTTTTGAATATGTTTTGTAATCTCAAATGCATAATTGTATTAATTAGATCAAACTTTTAAGTTGGTGAGAATATTAACTTGATATTAGTTTTTAATGTAATACTTGACACCTTCTAAATGGTTTATGGTATATTTCTCAATAGAAATACCATTTTTCTACTAGATTTTAAGAGAATAAATAATATTCACAAATTTCTCATGTTTTTTTTTTTAATTTTAAGCTTATAGTAGTCATGTTCATTTATATTTCTTCAAAGTTAGATTACTCTAAGATTATAGATTGCTAGGTAGATTCTTATGAAAAGCTAGCTATATTATCTATTTATAGCCCTTTTAGTTTCAAAATCTTTCATGGTCGATGTGAGTTTCTCCTAAATTTGTTCACAATAAGTCAATGTCACACAAGAAAATTTAGCTACTTTGGTGCATAAAGTGATACAAAAATATACATTGCCAAAATAAATAAATCAGTAAAAAAGAGACAAAAAAAGAAATATCAATGCAAGAGAGTATCACGAGATCCATACATAATTCTAGAGTCCTTTATATTATTCTTGTGTTTTCAGATCTGAATCATACAAAATTTTGTTTCCTTTATTTTATTTTGTATTTAGTAAAAATATATACATGATTTGTACTAATCCATGTAATTATTATGATCTCATTGAAAGGTATCATCATCAGCACAATACATAATACAACATTTTGCTGCAGCAACAGGATGCAAAAAACTTGCAACTGAAATTAAAAACACATTTGTGACTGGAAAAATTACGATGAATATGGTGAATGACCTTAATATTCATCATCCTACTTCATCTTCTGTCTCTCATAAAGGATGTTTTGTAATGTGGCAAATGTTACCGGAAAAATGGCTCATCGAGCTAGTAGGCGGCGGCCATAAGATTTCAGCCGGAAGTAATGGACAAATCGCTTGGCGTTACACACCGTGGCTTGGTGATCATGCTGCCAAAGGCGCTATTCGGCCTTTGCGCCGAGCTCTACAAGTAAGTGTACATAGGTCTCTTATGCTAATGTGTTTCTTTTTGGTAAAAGATTTTTAATTTGAAACATAAAAATAAACTGGAGGCTTCTAGCTCTGGTGGTAAAGGTTCACGGCTGTTAGTTCCGCCACCTCGGTTCGAATCCCGGTCATTGGTGATTTCACATGCGGCTACCAGCGTCCCGGAAACGACGGTGAAAGAGATGTCGTGTGTTTCATGTGTCCTAAAAAAGACGGGAACCGTCGGACCTCTGCCGGCTAGTTTGAACTCACCTTGATGGCAGTGGCGGACCCAAGAAAAAGTTTAACCGGGGTTAAATACTAAAATATATAAACAAAGATTAAAAAAAAATGGAATCTCATAAACTTCGAACTCAAGGCTAGAGGATTCATTTTAAGTAATTTTACCACTTATTCTACAAACTTACTTTGTTCCAATGTACAAAAAACAAAAAATTTAAACTTTAAGGGGAGTCATGTGACACTCTTTGCCATCAAATGAATCCGCCACTGTTTGATGGAGGCCAGAACCCGAGTTATAAAAAAACATAAAAAATACAAAGATAAGGCTTATGAGACTTTACACTTCCATAAAGTGGCATGAAAACATTCCATGATAAAAGAAACTTCTAATCTATGAACTAACATAGCAAAAAGAGTTTACAAAATCAAAAAAACGAATGATCCACGACCTCGACGACCATGCTAATGTTAAATACTAGTGTTTATGATCTAATCAGAAAACATTTTAACTATTTTTTTAGTTATCCACAATCTATGACATTCTTGAAAGATAAACTTGTTACAATAGTTATTTAAGATTTGAAGTATTATCAAATGCATCTAGTGAAAGTTGAATATACACATAATTGTATATATTAATTAATTTGCTTTAGGAAAAGAAACAAAGAGATGATGTTGGATCTGACATTCTACTTTGGGAGATGCTTTTTTTAACTTTCTATTCAGATTTTCTTTTTGCCTTAATCACGTGCTACAAATTGACTTTATCACAAGGTTTTTAAAAAATGGATTTAAAGGGAAGAGAGATTCAAAGTTTGTATAATTTATTAATCCATTCTTTATTTATAAAATTATATAGTTTTAGAGAGAATAATAATACATTATGTGTGAATGGTCCCCTTTTGTGGTACATTATATTATAGTTAACAATAATATTTCATAATTAAAATAATACAACTCTCTGATAGGTCACACACTAAATAAAAGATGTTTCTCTGTTTGCTCTTACTCATGTATTGTCGTCTATGTTTGGTGTTTTTCTATTTTGTTGTTTGGTTTGTGGTCCAAAAGTATGTATGAAAGGCCACCATGATTACAAATCTCATATTTAGTAAATCCGAAATTGAAAGTAATAATCAAATTAATATGAACATATTAATTTTTCTTTAAATCTCAATAGTAATATATGGTCCATTGTTAACCACACTTAGCCTTTTGAAGAAAAGAACGAAGAGGAGTATCATTTTTCTTTATGTTCTAAAAGTTTTTAGTAGGCTTGGGTAAAATACTCGGACCCGAGAATTGAACCGAAATAGTCAAATAGAACCCGAATAAGAGTCAGCATCAATACCCGAAGAAACCGGAACCAAATATGAACAAAACATGAGAATTGAAATATAAATGTATACCAATTATTCCTATTTATATAAATAATATAACACTCAAAATTTTAATATTTACTTCCAAAATATTATTTATTTTTTAAAGTATTTCGGACATTTCGAATACTTTTAGATATTTTCGGGTATTTTTGAGTATATTATTCTACTACTTTTGGATATTTTCTGGCACTTCAAATATTTTAAATGGCCAAAGTATTAGAATCGATAATACTCGAACAAGTATCGGATTTTTTTGGATCCTAAAGCAAATACCCCAAATATCCAAACTCAAACTCTAACCGAGCTGAACTAAAAAAAAATATCCGAACGGATCTCTGAACTAAAAACCGAAATATCTTACTTCTAAGATACCCGATCGGAGTACTAAAATGCACATACCTAGTTAAACCATTTGTAAGATTTTTTAAATAAAAATAACAAAAGAAATATTAATGGCTTGTTAATTAGCTTTTGAGATAAGAAGTGGATTGAACTCTAAGCTTTTGGTACTTGTATTACAATGTGTGTTGCTAATGTTGTACTTCTATTAATGAAGATTGTATATCTGAATTACACGATCAGGGGTTGGATCCTCTCACAATATCATCAGTTTTTTCATCAGCACAATTCATCGGAGAGAAAGAAATCAATGGAAAGGACTGCTTCATTCTCAAGTTATCAACAGACCAAATTGATTTATCGCGACGCAGCGACTCTACAGCTGAGATGATCAAACATGTAGCTTTTGGTTACTTCAGCCAGAAAAGTGGCCTCTTACTTTGCCTTGAAGACTCTTCCTTAACCAGGTACATAACAACAATTGGCTATTTCAATCTTGGTTTGTTGGAATCTATGCATACTATAGTATAGAGCCGACTCTAACTTTGTTTTGGCTCTGTGCATAAAAATAGAATTTGACATTTTATTATATTACGGGAAAAAAATTGATCATTTTATTATACCACCGAAATTTTTTTAACATTTTTACAAAGAATTAAAAAAAAAATCCTGATCAATTGCACACTTCGTACATCTCCAAGACTTTCCCTGCTATATTGGTTCTACTAGTGGAATTTTAAGAATCTACTTTTGGTCTATTTATGGTATGGTTTGTACTTGTTGATATTGAGTATTTAAATCCAAGTCAGACCAAAGTCTACATAAAATGTGGTGAATGAAATTTAGTACATGATTTTAACCAACATGGTTTGTATTGTGTGTGTGATATGTAGGATTCAGATACCAGGAACTCTTCCGACATATTGGGAGACCTCAATGTCGTCATGGATGGAGGATTACCGCGCAATAGAAGGTACCGAAGTGGTGATTGCGCACTCTGGTAAAACGGATGTGTTGATCTCAAGATTTGGAGAGACTCTAAAAGGAGGAATATCCGTGACTCGAATGGAAGAAAGATGGACCATAGATGATGTTGCATTCGACGTGCCTGGACTATCTGTCGATTGTTTCATTCCTCCTAAGGAGATGAAGATGGATTTTCATAACGAAGACGGTCAAAAAACATTCCACAACTTATTAGGATGAGAGGCAAAAAATTGTGTAAAATCAAAATGTCCAAAGAATTAAAATAGAAAATTATGAAAGGGTGTTTTTCGCTCCATTTAAAATTTCAGGGGTCAAATTTTAAACTATAATTAGCAAATTGTGAGCAACAAGATTTGCCTTAGGTCATTATAGCCATTTCCTTTTGCGTCTTAAACTGAATAAGCCTTGGCCTTCTTCTTCCTCTGCTGCCACAAATTTGTTTGACGAGTCTGTGGAGAAAGATCCCACATCGAAAAATTAAAGAGACTTAAGTAACATATACTTAACTTGGATCAATCCACTCAAAACCAATTGGCAATGAGTGTATTGGTCCATGTTACTTGTATATTATTTAAGTCTCTTCTTAAATTTTCGAAGTGGGATCTTTCTCTACAGAGTTCACCATCGATCACTTGATTGGATTCACCGAATCAGCAGGTCGGGCTGTTTTCGCAACCTGGACACGGCCAAGTCCAATATAGCTTGATCTTTTCTTCTTTAGCTCGAGTATGTTGGCTACCTTGGCGTCAAAAAACTCATGGGCTCTGCTTGCAACCAAGAGAACGAAAAGGTCGTACTTTTTCCCTAGGAATTTATAAATCTTTCTTTATTGTCTTTTCATGCTATGTGAGTTTTAAGTGAGTTTTGAAAAACTATAAATAGTAAGTGCATCTTGAATTAGCCAAAATTTATTGGTATAAGAAAAATTTAAAATAGATGGTCGCCGAAAAACAACAACAACAAAAGAAGTATCAAAAGACAAAATAAACAAAAGAAATAATTGCAATAATGTTACTAGGTAACAAACCACTCAAAAATCAATAGTAGGGTGTCTTGTAGGCATATGGTGGTGGTGGAGATTTTTCAGTGACCTTAGGAGAAGGAGAGTAGTATTGTAGAGGTGGTGGTGGTGGAGACTTGTAGGCTATCTTAGGAGAAGGTGAGTAGTACGGAGGAGGTGGTGGAGACATGTAGACGTACGGTAGTGGTGGAGACTTGTAAGTGACCTTAGGAGAAAGAGAATAGTATGGTGGAGGTGGTGGGAAGGTATAGACGTATGGTGGCGGTGGAAATTTGTACTCTACCTTTGGAGATGGAGAGTAGTAAGCTGGTGGTGGTGGAGACCTATAAATATATGGTGGTGGAGACTTGTAATCTACCTTTGGAGAAGGAGAGTAGTATGGAGGAGGTGGTGGGGAGCTATAGATGTAAGGCAGTGGTGGAGACTTGTACTCTACCTTTGGAGAAGGAGAGTAATAAGGTGGAGGTGGTGGTGACTTGTAAACATATAGTGGTGGTGGAGACTTGTACTCTGTCTTCGGGGAATGAGAGTAGTAAGGTGGAGGTGGTGGAGAATTGTATATGTACGGTGGTGGTGGAGACTCGTACTCTACTTTCGGAGAAGGAGAGTAGTAAGGTGGAGGTGGTGGAGAATTGTATACGTACGGTGGTGGTGGAGATTTATACTCTACTTTTGAAGAAGGAGAGTAGTATGGTGGAGGTGGTGGAGAGTTGTACACATATGGTGTTGGTGGAGATTTATAAGTGACCTTAGGAGAAGGAGAGTAGTATGGAGGAGGTGGTGGGGAGATGTAGATGTATGGTGGTGGCGGAGAATTGTATGTGATTTTAGGAGAAGGAGAATAGTATGGAGGAGGTGGTGGGGAGTTGTAGACGTATGGTGGTGGTGGTGACGACTTGTAAGATACCTTAGGAGAAAGAGAATAATATGGAGGAGGTGGTGGGGAACTGTAGACGTATGGTGGTGAAGGATATTTGTAAGTTACCTTAGGATAAGAAGAATAATATGGTAGAGGTGGCGGAGAGCTGTAGACATATGGTGGTGGTGGAGACTTGTACTCTGCCTTTAGAGAAGGAGAGTAGTATGGTGGTGGTGGTGGAGAGCTATAAACGTATGGTGGTGGTGGAAACTTGTACTCTACCTTTGGAAAAGGAGAGTAGTATGGTGAAAGTGGTGGTGACCTATAGACGTATGGTGGTGGTGGAGACTTGTACTCTACTTTTGGAGAAGGAGAATAGTATAGTGGAGGTGGTGGTGAGTTATAGACGTATGGTGGTAGTGGTGACTTATACTCTACTTTTGGAGAATGAGAGTAGTTTGGTGGTGGTGGTGGTGGTGATTTATACTCTACTTTTGGAGAAGGAGAGTAGTACGGTGGAGGTGGTGGTGAGCTATAGACGTATGGTGGTGGTAGTGACTTATACTCTACTTTTGGAGAAGGAGAGTAGTATGGTGGAGGTGACGGAGAGCTATAGATATAAGGTGGTGGTGGAGATTTGGGCTCTACTTTTGGAGAAGGAGAATAGTATGGTGGAGGTGGTGGCGAGCTATAGATGTATGGTGGTGGTGGAGACTTGTACCCTATCTTTGGGGAGGGGGAGTAGTATGGTGGAGGTGGAGAGGAGCTATTGTGAAACTTTAGAGAACGATCTGAGTTTATTAAACAATATTGTCTCCTATTTATACAAGCTAACGTGATCTCTTAGATAAGGATAACCTTAACTAACTTAACATAATATACAAGATGAATCTTAACGTATATTCTATGTATATGTCGTATATATCTAAATATCTTCCAATACTCCCTCTCAAGTTGGAGTGTGGAGATTTCGAACACCCAACTTGGACAGTAAGAAATCAAATTGAACTCGTCCCAGTGACTTGGTTAATAGATCAGCGAGCTGCTCATTGGTCTTCACATGAACCGTTTCCAACAAGCCATCTTGAACCGCGTTTTGAACCGAGTGACGATTCCAAATGCTTTGTTCTTTCATGAAAAACAGGATTCGCTGCGATGTGTATAGCAGCCTGGCTATCACAAAACATTCGAACTGGACCTTGATGTGGAAAACCAACTTCCTTCATGAACTGTCGAAACCACTTGATCTCTTTTGTTGTCGCAGACATGGAGCGATATTCAGACTCAGCAGACGAGTGAGAAACCGTCTTCTGTTTCTTTGTTTTCCAAGCTACTAAGGAACCACCAAGAAATACAACATAAGCGCCCAAAGATTTGCGTGTAATAGGACACGCCGCCCAATCTGCATCACAATAAATAGAGAGTTGTAGATCCGTATTGGCACTTAAGAAAATGCCTTGCCCAACAATACCCTTCAAGTAACGAACAATACGCAAAGCCGCCTCGTAGTGCACTTCCTGAGGTTTTTGCATAAATTGCGATAATATATGAACGGCATACGCCAAATCGGGACGTGTTGTATTCAGATATATAAGGCGTCCTACTAGTCGCCTATAGGGCTCAGGATCAGACAACAAAGGACTCTCCCATCTGCCGAGGCCGTGATGCTGTTCCATAGGCGTACGGGCCAGTTTGCAACCGAGCAGGCCTGTTTCTGCAACAATATCCAGTGCGTACTTTCTTTGAGAGAGATACATGCCATCAGGTCCGCGCGAAACCTCAATGCCCAGAAAATATTTGAGCTTACCGAGGTCTTTCATGTGAAAACACTTACTGAGATACTCTTTAAACTTGCCAAGAAAGTAACCATCATTCCCACAAACAATGAGATCGTCAACATATATCAGAACACGTAACTCCAAACCACCACGTGTTAGTTTGAACAAGGAATAATCAGAATAAGATTGAACAAAACCAAACTTGGTAAGAGCTGATGTGAGCTTCGCAAACCAACAACGCGGAGCTTGCCGAAGACCATAAAGAGACTTGCGCAGACGGCAGACTTTATTGGGAACAGAATGTTTAAATCCAGGAGGTGGCTTCATATAAACTTCCTCTTCGAGATCTGCATGAAGAAAGGCATTGTGAACATCCATTTGATGAGCTTCCCAATTATGTGCAGCCACTACTTTCAACAAACTACGAACCGAATTCATTTTAGCAACGGGAGCAAAAGTCTCATCAAAATCAATACCTTCTTTTTGACGATTTCCTTGAGCAACAAGTCTCGCCTTATAACGTTCAACGGTTCCGTCGGAGTTATATTTAATCTTATAAACCCACTTACTTCCTATTGCTACCTTCCCGGGGGGTAAATCTTCCATTGTCCATGTGTTACTGTCCTCAAGAGCATCGACTTCAAAAGTCATTGCATCGCACCACACTTTATCACGAATGGCCTCTTGATAATTCGCGGGTTTAATGCCTGCAGTTACTGCTGCTAAAAATGCTTGATGTGTTTGTGAGAAATATGTATCCGAGACATAATGTTCAATAGGATATAGTGATTTACCTGGAACCGAAGACGAAGACTCAAGATCGGTGTCAATGAGAGTAGGAGATGAAGCGGATGAGTCTACGCAACGAGTATTATAAGTGACGTATTCTTTAAGCTTAACAGACGGTACCTTTGATCTTTGTCCTCTGCCCAACTGTTCTTGAGGCTGAGTTGAAATTTCATGAACAGCCGTGGTCGAATCATGAGTAGGAGAAGGCGAAGGCTCTGTAGCAGCGGAAGACGAAGAAACAGAGCCATCACCGTGAGCAGAAACAGGAGCAGCATCACCACCGACCGCCGCAGAAGATGGAGCTGCAGTTATATCATCACCATCGACAGCCACAGAAACAGAGGAAGATGGAGCTACATCTATGTCAGGTACCGATATAGCAGGTGAAGTATCCATCAATGACGGCTGTGAAATCTGCGATGGCACATCAGATGACGAAACAGGTACAGGTGAGGAGGAAGCTTCTGAAGAAGACAGCGATGTCGATGATGATGGCAGAGGCAAACTCCCCCTGAAACTAACGGTGTCTCCCCCTGAACTGTGTATACGCCAGTCATCATCAACAACATTTGACGGCACATGTGACGAGACAGAGCTGAGGTCTTTCTCCGAGGCAAACGGAAACACATCTTCTTGGAATATCACATCTCGGGAGACTAAGAATTCAGCTGTTTCAATATCATAAACCTTCCAACCTTTCTTAGCAAATGGATAACCAACAAAGATACACTTACGACTACGTGAACTAAACTTATATTTGTCTCGTGGCCTATGATGAATGTAGCATAATGAGCCAAAGACACGCAATTGTTTATAAGAAGGAGTGGCGCCAAACAACAGCTCATAAGGTGTAAGACCCATGTGCAGTTTCGTGGGCGTGCGGTTGATGAGATGAGAAGCCGTAAGAATTGCCTCGCCCAAAAATTTGATAGGAAGATGCGCTTGAAACAATAAAGACCGAGCAACATTAAGTATATGACAATGTTTTCTTTCGACCCGACCATTTTGTTGCGGAGTACCAACGCAAGACGTTTGATGAATGATACCGTGAGTTTTGAAGTATGAGGAAAGGCACATAAACTCCGTGCCGTTATCACTACGAACAACTTTACCCTGTTTCGAAAATTGTTTCTCGGCATAGGCACAAAAATTCTGCAAAGTTTCACGAACCTCAGATTTCTCAAGAAGTAAAAACGTCCAAACGGCACGAGAGAAGTCATCCACAACTGTCAAAAAATACTTTGCACCACAAGAAGAAGGAATGCGATAAGGTCCCCATACATCCACATGTATAAGCGAAAAGCAATCATCTGTTTTATTAATACTATCAATAAAAATCTCTCTTATTTGCTTAGCTTGAAAGCACACATCACAAGGACTCGGGCTAGCTGAAATTATAACACCAGAATCTAAACGTAAATCAGAAAAAACCGAAAAACCAGGATGGCCCAACCGACGATGCCATAACTCTTGATCACTAACACCAACTGTTTTATTCACTCGTGCAGTAGACACATCCATGAAGTAATACACTCCATCCCGCTCTTCACCGGCTCCAATCAGAGTCCTCGAAAAACGGTCCTGTAAAACACAAATCGTATCCGTAAAGAATGCAAAACAATTTGAATATTTCAAAAGTTTTGAAACTGAGATCAATGAACAATTAAGTCTTGGAACATAAAGCACATCATGAAGAGAGATCTTATCAGATAACACAAGTGTGCCCATGCTAGTGGAAACAGTTGTACTACCATCGGCAAATCCAACATAACACGAAGACGTGCTTTTAACATCAATAAGCAACGAAAGATCACCGGTCATGTGATGCGATGCGCCAGTATCTATAATAACATCACCCAATTTCTTACCAGAAAGCTTATCGGAGGAAGAAGAGTTTTTACTATTGATGATTTGTGTAATCGCTCTCCATTGCTCCGGCGTTAAATCACTGGCAGCGGCAACCGGATTAGAAGACGTCGCATGAGCAATAGTGGCATTTGCTCTGCCCCTGCCATAACTAGATCCACCACGACCACCTCCTCTCGAAACTCCTCCAGCACGACCTCCTCCTTTACTCCGATCAGTCCACCAGTCAGGATAGCCAATCTGCCAACAAGAAGCTTTCTCATGACCCGACCGTCCACAATGACTACACAGCCGTGTCCGGTTAGAGTTCGGAGCAGAATCTGGTCGAGTGAGGTTGCCACCAGAATCGGATCGCGTAACAAAGCCCACTGCATCTTGTATAACCTCTTTAGATTTCGCAGAATTGAGCCGGTCCTCCTCGCGAATAACCTTAGCATAAACCCTGCCAAGATCTGGTAAGTCATCAGCTTCAATAATAGTAGTAACAATATGACCAAATCGGGACTCATCCAGTCCCATGACAAACTGATGAACACGTTCATCTTCCCTTTCTTTTTCATATGATGCAGCTGCAGAACAGGTACAGGCCAAAGAAGGACGATAAGTCTGAAGCTCTTCCCACATAGAGGCTAACCGACCGTAATAATCAATCACGGTTTG
>OVAN01000546.1:0-56475 GCA_900406275.1 Anastatica hierochuntica
TTTACTTTTTATTTTATATTATTTTAAATTTTTTATTTTTTATTTAAATTTTATTTTATTTTTAGTTTTATTTTTAATTTTAATTTTAGTTTAATTTAATTTTAGTTTAATTTAATTTATTTTAATTTTATATTATTTTAAATTTTTTTATTTTTAATTTTAATTTATTTTTTGTTTTATTTTTAATTAAAAAATTTAATTTTAATTTCTTTTTACTTTTATTTTTATTTTTAATTTTTATTTTAAAAAATTTAATTTTAATTTTATTTTATTTTTTTATTTTATTTTTAATTTTAATTTTAGTTTTATTTAACTTATTTTATTTTTAACTTTATATTATTTTTAATTTTAAATTTGTTTTTGTTTTTAATTTTAAATGTATTTTTATTTTTATTTTTATTTTTTAATTAATTTTAATCGCTGGGGTTGTTCGTTTGTTAGCGAACTAATGTATTTAGTTTTAGTCACCAACGACCAGTCGCTGGAGTGGAACGCGCGTTTCTAAATCGTGTCGCTAAAAAAATTAGGATCGTCGCTGCGACTGGTCGCTGCGATTGGTCGCTGAACCAGCGACTGCCAAACGAACAACATTTTAGTCGCTATCGCTAGTCGCTGCCGCTAGCGACTGCGAAACGAACAGCACCCTAATCGGAATTTTAAAGTATGCCATGATTGGGAAAGAGTCTCTTTTTAAACAACACAATCTCAAACAAACAAAATGTATGAAAACAAGCGATAGTACCTGACATTACTCCACATGTTACGTATATAATGATCCCATGCTCTACCGGCTTGCCTTCCACTATAGATTTTTCTGGAAGAAGAGAGAGAGTTGTATTGGGAAAGACCAAATAAGCAAAGGCAACAAGATTTTTATATCAAGAAGTATCACAATAGATATGACTCGGTAAAGAAAATGGAACCCTAAGGTCATGCATAACTTGAAGTATCCAAATGATCTCTTTAGTAGCCATAGACATGACTCTATACTCTCCACAACTAAACTTGTAGAAAGAGTGTCACGTTTCTTTGATTTCCAATTAACTAAGGAATCCCCAATGACCATAACAGAGCCGGTTATTGATCTCCGTGTATCAACACATGCACCCCAATCATAATCTCAATATCCTCGAAAATCAAAGTATGCATCTACATCATATAACAGTCCTTGATCGATAGTACTTTTCAAATATCTCAAATCTTGTGTAAATCTTGCAAATGAACATCTCTTGAGAAAGAAAATATTGAGTTAGCATAAAAAACTGTAAAAGCAATGTTAGGTCTAACAATGGTTAAGTATTGATTTTTACCAACTAGTTTCCTGTGATGCTTTCTAGTAATCTCTTAAGGGCTTCACCATCATCTTTGAACAACTTTTGTTTTGGCTTTGTGGGAGTAGAATATGATTTGCACCATGTTAAACCAGTACAATCAAGAATATCAAGAAAATATTTTCTCTGACAAAGAGATATCCCTTCAAAAAACCTTGCAATCTCAATACCAAGGAAGAACCTTACATGGCCTATATCTCTAAGTTTAAACATTGTTCTCAATTTCTCCTTGAGAGTCTCAATAGAAGAATTATTACTACTGATAATTGAGATATCATTCACGTAGATTATCACCACCATGAAACTCCATTAGCATCTCTGACAAACATTGTGTGGTCACCTTAACACTTTTCAAATCCTAAACTTGTTAAAGTAGTAAAGAATTTGATGAAGCATTGACTTGAGCCCATATATAGACTTATGTAGTCTACAAGCTGCATTAGGAGTCACTTCTTCCCCTTAAATCTCAGAAAACCTAAGTGGCAGCTTCATATAGATTTACTCAGTTAAATCTCCATTTAGGAAAGCATTGGATATGTCAAGTTGTCTCAAATGCCAATTGGTCTTTGCGGCAATAAACAAAAATATTTTGACAGTGGCCATCTTTGCCACAAAAAATGTATCTATAAATATTTTTCTTCTTGATGCGTATAACCTTTAACTACTAATCTAGCTTTCAATCTCTAAAACTTCCATCTACCAGGTATTTAATAGTAAATACCCATTTTTGCATCCAATGGCCACTTTTCCTGGTGGCAAATTAGTGATATTCCCTCTCAGTCCTTACAAAAGCACCACAACCTCTAAACCCATAATATCACATCAAACCTTGTCTTTCTTTGACTCTGAATATTTTTATTGAATTGGGATACTTGTGATGAAATTAATGAAGGTTTGAAAAGACTCAACTAGATATGAGTAAGAAATATAATTGCTACTAGGACAAGAAGTAGTTTTAATAGTAGTAGTATTATAACAATGAAACTCTTGTAGGTGAGAGGACAATTTTCTCTACCTAGGAAGCTTTAATTTAGAAATAACTAAAGCTCCAGAAGATCACTCATCGTTATTATGAGGAACATAAGATGATGATTGCACAATAGGCATATGTTCATCTTTAGGTGCAACGAAATCAAGATGAGAAAAGAATGCTTTTGTATTTTCTGAAATGGTAGAAGATACAAAAAGGAAAAATATCCTTATTTAATATGGAATTCCTTTAGACTGAAATTGTATGTGTATGTATATCTAGTAAATTGTACCTTTTATATTCTCTATGATGAGTAGCCCCCCTCCCCTCCCCTCCCCTTCCACCCGCCCGAGTCTATGCTGCAAGCTCTAATAGAAACAACAATTTCAATAGAAATAGAGGAAGTTAACGTGTCATAATAAGATATATTTTGGAGAGAAAGGAGTGTGCCAGAAATCTGTGAGATAACTGGTACATAAGTTGAAGTGGAAGCAAAAGATATCTCAAGTTTGGTGCAAAACTCGAAGACTGGAGCTTGATACTCAGGTAAGAAATGAAATTTTACACTTGTTCTGCGGTATCTATTCATTCTCACTCACTGAAATCTTGTCCACATGATTCTGAGGAGTATTCAAAGCTCTAGTTTTGTTGAACCCAGTGAGTTAACCTTCTTTCCTTTAAATGTGAAACTCGGTGGATAGTGACAAACCAATATTTTACTAGTTTTCCAATGGATTTTAGTACATTTTCTTAGTTTTAAATGATTCTTAACGATTAGAGGTATTTTTCTTCAATTTTTGTTATTGCAAGTCATTTCAGGTCAACCAATGCATTTTAGAGCTAATGGAGTAAAACTGATTTCAGGATAGTTTCTGAGCATCTAAAGTATCACCCAAGACATAGGACTTTTCCTAAATACATGTTTTTGATAAATTAGTGTGCATGTTAGACAGTAGGTAAAATGGAGTTATTGAGCTTGTTTGAATGAGATTACTAATCGATTAGGTTTAATTAATAACGTTATCATATTTTATTATGCTTTATTGCTATTAAACTTACTAGACCAGTTTGTGAGTATATCTTAGGTTAATATAAATTCCAAAAGTTTGTCATCCTATTGGATCCCGTATTTGATGAGCCTTTCTATATACATAATGAAAGTGGATCGATATAGAAACGTGAACAATCAATCTTGCTCAAAGTAATGCATACTCTTCTTTGGCAAAGACCAACGAATGTCGAGTCCCTTGGTTGTCAGTAATATAAAATCTCGAGCCTCGAAAGTAGAGAAGATTTGCATTTGTCGTTGTGTTCCCGACCTACGCATTATGCCCCTAGGCGAATCTTAATCCTCCTTGTTTGCTTGCTTACACTTTCTGCTTGTCTGATGCATATCATTTTATTGATTTATCCCAAGTACATATGCATGCTAGAATATGTTTCATTGCCATATCTAAATCACGAAAAAGCAAATAAAAATCCCAAATCCAAATGCATATTTCCTTCATAGCTTAGTCTGAAAATCAATAGATCCTAAGTGTGAATGTTTGATCTTTGTAAATCGATCTACATGTTATTACGGATGTTGTACATTTACAGCTAAGTTTTAACTGAGGTAAACTTGACCCCACATCAAATTTTTGGTGCTGTTGCCGGAGATCAGTTGTCTTTACCTTAGAATTTGATATAGGATTATGTCTAGGAAAACTTTTTCCTTCATTTATGCTTGTAAAATTTCTGTTTTTTAGTCTAGCAATTTTCGATTTTTGTTACAAAATTGACTCATTTTTTTCCTTTTTTTTTTAAATTTTTTAGGAGATTAATATTTAGATTTATGTTGGAATTACTAACATTTTTTCATTTCTTTGTAGATATTAACACTTTTGAAATGATCACTTTTCTCTTTAAAATTTGGTTTCATTTGTTCATACTAACTTATTCATAAACTCATCTTATATTTTCAGGGAAAATCACATGATAACAAGACCTAAAAGTTTTAACCATCCTTGCATCTTAACCTATGAACAACAAAGATCCTCACTCAATTCAACTCATGGAGAAGTCTTATTTTATCCTCACTGTTTTCAGCATGACAGAGAGATTGATGAGCTGAAAAAAAACCAACTGGGGTGTGATTTAAGGATAGGTACCAACCACAAATCTACCTCAAGAGGATGTTATTTTGAATCAATATCGAAAATCAATGCGTCCTAAGTGTGAATGTCTAGTTCTTATTAATTCAATCACTAAGTATTACTGCAGATAATGTACATTTGCGGCTATGTTTTAATTAGGGTAAAATTTGACCCCACATCATATGGTCATGAACTATGTAGCATTTGTTTACTGTATGTCCAATACGATAGCAATGAGAGCATATTGACTTTTGGGATCCACCATGAGTTAACATGACTGAAGAAATTTCTGGAATCACATTAATATGTGACTGAAAGGCAGATGGAGTTGTGACCACTTTTGTTCCATAACCAATTTTCCTTTGACTCTCATCTTGATCCAACATACTGTAAATGTCACTCAATCCAAGTCTTGGTTTCATGTTAAGTACAACGTATATTGTTGAAATTGTCATTCAATCCCATAAGAAACTGAATAACAAAACTGATTTATGTTTCCTCATGCAATTCCTTCACTTGATCACAATTGCAATGTTTTTCACTTCTTGACTTTGTGTTTACCAATTGCTCCCACAAAGTTTTCTTCTTAGTGTAATATATTGATATATCAAGTTCTCCCTGCTTGAGTGTAATCACAACATGCTCAATATGATGCTTATGTGGCATATTATTAACCTTGAATCTCCTAAATAATTCATCCCACATCTCAGCAGCATCTTGATAGTATAAAATACTATCATATGATTCATATATCTAATGACTCACAACGTTCAAGATCCACGACTTAACTACGCTGTTACAATTGCTCTAGATATGAAAAAGAATAATCACTCTCCAATGTCTATGCAAGGTTCCATCTACGAAACTAAACTTGTTCTTCGCCTCTAGATTAATCCTCATTGCTATAGGCCAATTATTGTAATTACTTTCATCAAGAGTATGAGTAACAATTAGTACACTTTGATGATCATCATAGTGAAAAAAGTATTGATTGTGCATGTTGGTGTAAGACTTCATCCTTTGTAATATCGATTTTTGAACCTGATCCAAGAATAACTAGTGAAGAACTTCGTTGTTTTACAATCGCTAGTTCAAGTTCTTCTTCTAGAGAAAAATTGATTGATTTCACTTAGCTAAAACTTCATCATCTTCTATTAAGCTCTACATTATTTTTAAAACGAAGAAGAAGAAATGCTTTCATTATTGATATTGTATTTTACATTAATGCTTATATACACTTTTTAAACCAAATAAACCGAAATGAATCAAACTATGCAATTCACAATTAAACTTAACGAATATAAACCAACTATATATCGATGATGCCAAACTGAAGAAAATAAAGGGAAACAAATGAAATGGAGCTCGTGTACTTGGAGATGATTGGATTTCTCGTTCTTCACATGACAGGGGTGTGGAGAGCTTCAAGAAAGATAGAGCACATGTACATGGGGCTGTAGGTAAAGCTGGCTCACGTTGGACTTATGTGAAGACATGAAGGCTTTTTCTCTGGTAATTCTTCTTCTCATATTGATAGTGTTGGTCGTGTCTCCAAGGGATTAGATTTAGTCCCATAAGCAACTCTTCCCTTGGTTTCGTCAAGTGACCGTAGTCACACGAAGAGCAAGGGACCATAAGACTCAACGAGCATGGCTGGTCACTCTCTTAGTAGTACAGCTGAGGGGAAAAAGGAGGTGTTTGAGACTAATATGGTGGTGGACGAAGATGATCTTTTGGGAGAAGATTGGGAGACAGCTAAGAAGAAGGGTATTGTTCCTGCTCAATCAAGGTCCGAGGCTCAAGTGCATGCTGTGGATTCCGATGTTGGTCGGGTTATTGAGGTGGAAAAAGATAGATAGAGGGTTTCGGATGAGCATGTTACTAAAAGGGCAAAGAAAGATCACTCTTTGGGAAGGACCTCGTCTTCTAAGAATTCCCTCTTCGCGTATCATGGAACAAAAGAAAGGCTCCTCCGTCGGGGATCCCCAAGACAGCGGACTCAAGTCCTTGCTAGTAAGATATCTATGAAATCATATGTTCCGCCTTGTCTTTTCCCGTCAAGTAAAATTCATTCATCTAAAGGCGCTAGTACATCTCGAGAACGTATTTCTACTGACAAAGAAGGTTTGGTGGGATCCCAGAACCCACCCAGTAAACGCAGATAAGGATTCTGGGTTGGAACTATAAAGAGATTGGGAGTGACCTCACAGTTCGACGCCTAGAGGAGATACATAAAAAGTATCGTTCTGGTTTACTATTCCTATCGAAGACGAAGAATCAGAGATCAGTGTTACAGGAGCAACATGTGAAGTTGGGATATGATAGTCTGGAGACTGTGGAGCCGCTTGGAACAAGTGGAGAATTAGCTTTATTTTTTATGCATGATTTTCAAGTTGTTATTTTGTTCTCGGACAACCGTATGTTGGACGTAGAAGCAACTATTGATGGTGTTAAAGTTTTTATTATTTTTGTTTATGGTGACCCTGTCCAAGACCATAGAGCATTAGTTTGGGAGAAACTAGTAAACATTTTGAATGATCGTAATGGTCCATGGTTTATGATTGGGGATTTCAACGAAATAATAAGCAACGCCGAAAAACAGGGGGAAGGGTTCGCCCGGAATCCTCTTTCCTCTCTTTCCGACAAATGATTCAAGATTGTGGTATGCTGGAATTTCCATAATCTGGGAACCATATGTCCTGGGTAGGAAACAGAGGAAATAATCGGACTCGCGTACGTTGTCGCCTAGACCGAGCTCTAGGTAACGAGGATTGGCATGACAAATTCCCACATTCGAATGTCCAATATTTGAGGATGTGGGGATCAGATCATCGACCTATTATTGCGAACATCCTAGCCCGCCCCCTAATCATGTGGAAGTCGTTTCGTTTTGATAAGCGTTTACTGAGAAAGGATGGCTTCGATGGGATTGTCAGGGATTGATGGGGAGGGCTGCCAGAAGCTATGGATATACGGGCTAAAATCACTGCGTGTAGGAAGACCATTGTCTCCTGGAGAAAAAATGATCGGAGAGCTGCGGAACAGAGTATTGAAGAGCTTAAGGAGAAGGTCGATAATCTTTATGATTCAAATGGGTCCACTATTGAGGAGATCACGTCGGCTACAACAGAGCTCCATAATGCTTTGAAGGAGCAAGAGATGTTTTGGCGACAGAAGAGCATAGCTCTATGGTTACGGGAAGGGGACATGAATACAAGTTATTTCCACGCCACAACAAAACAGTGAAGGGCGCGGAACAAGATTGTACGTCTAAAGGATGACGAGGGTGCTATGATTAAGCAGGAGGAAGGAATTGTGGCCATTGCCACTAAATATTTCCGAGATCTATTCCAGACCTCTGGAGATCTAGATTTTAATGAGGTCGTAAGCCTTGTGCCCCACACGATTACTCTAGCTATGAATGAGGAGCTTACGAGGCCAGTGACGGAGGAGGAGGTTCGTAAAGCTTTGTTTGCCATGCATCCAGAGAAAGCTCTTGGACCTAATGGAATGACAGCTTTATTCTACCAACATTTATGGGGTATTGTGAAACATGATGTGCTATCGATGGTTAACAAATTTTTGCTGGAGAGCATCGTTGTGCCTAGCCTTTGCAATGTGTGTTATAAGATAATTTCTAAATTGTTATGTCAACGTCTGAAGCGGTTTTTACCAAGGCTTATCTCTGAAACCCAGTTAGCCTTTGTTGCTGGGAGACTGATCACTAACAATATTTTGGTAGCTCAAGAGATGTTTCACGGCTTACGCATGAATCTTGCTGGGAAATATGAGCGAATGGCAATTAAGACAAACATGAGCAAAGCATACGATTGGGTTGAATGAGACTTTGTGGAGGCAGTGATGAGGAGAATGGGGTTTGCAGAGCGGTGGATAGGGTGGATAATGAAATGCATAAGATCTGTCTCCTATTGTGTTTTGATCAATGGTCAACCTCGTGGCCATATTATGCCAGGAAGATGATTGCGACAAGGAGATCCTTTGTCTTCTTTTATCTTCATAATGTGTACGGAAGTGCTCATTGACCTTCTGAAAGAGGCGGAGTGGCAGGGACACATAACCGGAATGCGAGTAGCGCGAGCTAGTCCATCAATGTCCCACCTCCTGTTTGCGGACGACAATCTCTTTTTTTGTAAGGCGGAGCCCCGAGAATGTTTGGAGATAAAGAAGATCATGGGTTTATATGGAAGAGCGTCAGGACAGTGTGTCAATTTGAATAAATCATTGATCATGTTTGGTAAAAATATCTCTGTTGGGATTAAGCAGAACTTAAAAGACGTCCTAGGTATTCAGAGCGAAGGCGGTCTGGGAACCTACTTGGGTATTCTAGAAGATCTAAGCGGTTTGAAATGTAAGGTCTTTGCCTTCATCAAGGACCGATTGCAGACTCGAGTTAATTTTTGGTTGTCCAAATGGTTATCGAAGGGAGGTAAAGAGATTTTGATTAAGTCAGTGGCACTTGCATTGCCGACCTATGTTATGTCCAACTTTATTCTCCCTTTGGATACTTGTGATAAGATCACGAGTGCGATGGTACGGTATTGGTGGAGTACAGATCCTCCTCGTCGAGGAATTCATTGGGCCACTTGGGAGAAATTATGTGCGTCAAAAGCGGAAGGGGGGCTTGGATTTTGTACCCTCTATTAGTTCAACTTGGCTTTTCTGGCTAAACAACTCTGGCGTCTTATTTGGTTCTTCAATCTTTACTAGTGAGGGTCCTCAAAGGCTGGTATTATAAGTATACTTCACCATTAAAGGCGCCTGATCCAGACATCCCTTCATATGAGTGGCGAAGCATACTAGCATCTAAGGCTCTGCTTCTTCACGGTCTTCGAAAGAAGATTTTCTCTGGTCTTACTACCAGAGTGTAGGAGGATCTGTGGATCCCCACAAGACCTGCGAGGCCGGCGAGGGCGAGGGTACCCGTCGTTCATCCTTTGATGGTGGGGAGTGATTTTATAGAGCACGCCTCTAAGCAGTGGGATATCCACAAATTGGAGCAATTTGTGGAGCCAAGAGATATTCCCCTCATTCGGAGTCTCCCTATTGCTCAATCATTCCATGTTGATAGTTATTGTTGGCAATACACTAAGTCAAGCCAGTATACAGTTCGATATAGTTACTGGGTAGCGCGAGAGATATCTGGCGAGGTAGAGGGGATGGGTAGTTTTGGACCAAGTCTCGATGATTTAAAGAGATTTGCATGGAAGATCGATGCTCCGCACAAAATCTGTCATCTTATCTGGCAAATTGTGATGGGCTACGTCGCAGTTACTCATAATCTTGCGAGTCAGGGGATTAATTGCATGGACCTTTGTCCGCGGTGTGGTGTGTCGGAGGAGACTGTTCTTCACGCTTTTTTCGTGTGCCCCCGGGTCCTTCAAGTTTGGACTTTGTTTCCCTCCTTTAGGGTACCCGACATTTTTTCCACGCAAAGTGTATACAGTAACATGGCATACTTGTTCTGAAGCGACGTCGATGGGCGCTTGGAAGGATACGACTCTTTTCCATGGTTTCTATGGTTCATTTGGAAAACTAGGAATGACAAGCTCTTTCAAGGTGTTACAAGGGAGGCCCCATATATTATTAGCTGTGCTACTTCCGAGTGGCGGGCGTGGCTGTCGGCAAAGGAAGATGACACACAGGTGGTTATAGATACACACCATTTGGCGCCTCAAGCCATATGCTTGCGGGATATCTGTCTAGTGGATGGCTCCTGGAAATTGGCAGACAATCACAGTGGGATGGGATGGTCGGTGTTTGATGCTAATGGAGTTTCTATACAGATGGGTGTCCGTAATCAGATACGACGACTCTCGGCTCTTCATTCAGAGTTAGAGGCACTGATTTGGGCGATGCAGAGTTTTGGCAGGCTACTCTGAGCTTTTGGAGTTCGACACCGACAATCAAGACGTCACCCATATGCTTGCTAGTCCTGAGGATTGGCCAGATTTTGCGACGGAGCTGCAAGAGTTTGAGAGGGCGAAGCTTGCTTTCCAAGATTTCAAATTATCATATGTTCCCCGAGTGCTAAACTCAAAGGCGGACCTTTTAGTACGTTTAGCTAGGCAACATCCAGTTATTTTTTCTTTTGTTGGTTGTTCTATTCCGGTTTGGCTTGTTACACCACCTCAAGTTTGAGTAATAGAATGACCTTTGTTTGGTGTCAAAAAAGGGAAACAAAACCTTTAAGAAGAAGGGAAGTGGAAAGAGAGAAAATTAGGGTTTCAAAATTAATTTAAGTATAAATTAATTTAAGTATAAAATTTAGATGTTAAAAAAAAGTATAAATCAAAAGATATATTTCGTAAATCAAGTCTAGGGTAAAAAACTCTCGACGGTTTTTTTCTTTCGTGGGCGATAATTATTTTTGCAAAAGTTTCTTCACTACGTTTTCGATTTGGCCGGTGCCGGCTCCGGCGTCGGTTGTACTTTTCTTTACGTTTTATTGTTCTCTAGTATAGGTTTAATGAGGAATAAAGATTCTCCAGATTTAAATGTCTCGATCGTCGCCAAAGACGCCGACTCTCTCATGGCGGTTATTCGAGTGTTTTCCAGTATTTGCTTTCTCCTTCTTCGAGGGAGTCTATGTCCGTCGGTTGATCTCCAAAACCATAGGGCTCAACAAGTCGGTTTATGTTTACGATTGTTTGTTCAATCGAAGATTCCCACATCTGCAATTTGGAAACCGCCTTGGTTTGATCTCGTGTATGATGACTCTTGTCGGCTTTTAAACAAGGACGATGAGAGAAGTTACAATCCGATAAATATTGATAGAGTTCATGATGTGGAGTATGCAATTCAAGAGGGAGAGAGTGGTAATAGCACTCAGATGTGCCGACTGTGTCCAATATCAAACCACCCAAGAAAAGTGGGAATTATCTATGGGAATCGGCCAAAGAAACAATTGAATTTTGGTGATGAAACATTGTGGCTTATACATAGGAGAGGAGTTTATAATATCGCATCAATTACGGTTTATTATACTTGTATGCCATGGATGGTTTTTACAATAAAGCATGTTATCTCCTGCAGCGGAAGTGTTTGGGTTGGAATGCGATGTAACAGATGGATCGCATCCAATGATCTAAGAAGTGATAAAAGGCGTTTATTCACAAAAGATGACAACCAAACACAAAATCATACAAGACCGAGAACGAAGATGGATAAAGCAAGCGAGTCAGTCTTTCCTTCGAAAGAGTTAGGAAGCATCGTGTTAATTTCTTTTCTATTATATGTTCTTCTTAAAAATGTCTTAGTTGTAAGTTTCGATTCATGTAATCTGTTACAATGTGGTTGATACGAATAAAATTTAGATGTTAAAAAAAAAAAGAAGTATAAATCAATTAGTGGCGGAAGAGAACCGGCCGGTCCGGTTTTTCTTTTAAACAGTAAACTCGCTAACTGGGGGAAAAATCAATTGATTGCATTTATATAATCTTGACGGAAAGAAAGATAAAAAAACCCGACGATTCTTCGTTGCATCAGTTTTGATCTGAGGAGATATGGATGCTGAGTTGTTGGAATTGCAGCGTCAGTTCGAGTTTGCTCAACAGGTAAAGTCAAGCGTCAGATTATCGGATCGAAATGTTGTGGAATTGGTTCAGAAGCTTCAGGAGCTTGGCGTCATTGACTTCGATCTGCTTCACACCGTCACCGGAAAGGAATACATCACTCAGGTGATATACTCTTATATTCGTTTCCTTCACCAAAGGATTTCGCTTGTTGAATTGCTTTGATTTGTTGCAGGAGCAATTGAGGAATGAGATTTCTGGGGAGATCAATAAATTGGGTCGTGTCTCCCTCATTGATCTCGCTGATACGATTGGGGTCGATTTATATCATGTGGAGAAGCAAGCACAAGATGTGGTCTTGAGTGATCCTGCTCTAATGCTTGTCCAAGGAGAAATCATTTCACAAAATTATTGGGATACAATTGCTGAAGAAATCAATGAGAGGCTCCAAGAATCCAG
This sequence comes from Anastatica hierochuntica, assembly GCA_900406275.1. Classification (NCBI taxonomy): domain Eukaryota; kingdom Viridiplantae; phylum Streptophyta; class Magnoliopsida; order Brassicales; family Brassicaceae; genus Anastatica; species Anastatica hierochuntica. The sequence goes on from OVAN01000546.1 coordinate 12,428, forward strand.
CCAAATCTCTGTCGCCGAACTTGCTGGCCAGCTACAGGTTGCCTCTGAGTTGGTGCAATCCGTATTAGAGCCACGACTTGGAACTTTGGTAATGCTTCTTCTCCTTTCACCTCTCCAGATTGTGTTTAATTCAACCAAGACTTTTACTTATAGATTTTTTTTCCCTTAAAGGTGAAAGCAAGGCTAGAAGGTGGACAGTTATATACACCTGCTTATGTAGCACGTGTGACCGCTATGGTTCGAGGTGCTGCCAGGGGTATCTTTGTTCCCTCTAACTTGTCGGCATTGTGGGCGCCATTGCAACAGTTAGTTCAAGAAATGAATGGAGCCAGTGGAGTTGCTGTTGATAATTCCTTTTTCCAGTCTATATTTAACCGACTGTTGAAGGAAGACGAAATGCTTGGATCACTACGTGCTGGCACCCATTGGACTCCTACTGTATGTCATTGTATTCTAATCTTTTTACATTTCTGGCATCTTATGGATTCACAACACTATTACTTATTAACGACAGTCTTTAAAATTTCATGAGAGCACTCTTGTCCATGCTTTCTGTTTCCCCTGTTCAGTTAACATTCATCAGATTAACTTTTCCGTTTGATTTTATTGGCAGGTATTTGCGATTGCTCAAAAGGAATGCGTAGACTCTTTCTTTTCTCAGGTCTGATCATCATTTTCTCTGAAAGATCCTTATAAATGAGTCTATTTATTCATCAGGTGGTCTTAGATAAGAACTAATTTAAACTTCTTCAGAATGAAGTTGTAGCATGTTCTGTAAATTTGTCTATCTTGAAGAGGTTTTGAGTCAACAGATATATGATTTATTTTGTTCGTTTTCCTGCAGAATTCCTACATTCCCTATGAGACCATGCAGAAGCTTGGGATTTCTCAAGCCGTGCAGTTCTTACAGGTACTGTATCATGTTTGTTTAACATATTCTTCTGTTGTTTATTATATTATATGTTCCCGAATGGTAGCTAGAATGACTGTTGTGTTGCCACTTTCATATTCTTCTGATTATAATTTGTGTTATGTGACAAGTATAGTCTAGATATCCAGATGGTACACCTTTAGCTGCTGTATTTATTCATTCTTCAATGATTGAGATGCTAGATGCCGCAACCGAGGATGCTATTGAACAAAACAGTTGGTGAGACTAAATTCTCGTACTCTTTTCCCCTCCATTGGTGTTTGTTCGCTTTTAGGTTATCCTTTCTGTATCACTATATCCATTGTTACTGAAATCCTTGATACTGTGTTCAGGATCGATTCCCTCTCTGTATTACCTTCATCATTCACGTCACAGGATGCAAACAAGATGTTGCTTCTATGTCCCTCTGTCCAGTCAGCTCTCAAGGTGGGATTTTGATAAACTTGATAACTTGTCAATACTGTTTTGCACTTAATTGCTGATTTATTCTGTCTTTCAGGCTGAGAAAGCATTTATCATGGGCGAATCCTATGTCCTAAGCAGCGGGTTCATCAAGGTAAATATATGAAATGGAGGGTATAATTTGTAGTTTCATACTTCCATTTGCAAACTCTTGTCTTTCCCATTTGATTTTCTTGAACGATACCTTAATTGGACCTACTAATGTTTAGGGCATATATGATCAAATTGAGAAAGAGGCAGAAGCTTTTAGCATCCAAGCTTCTACTTCTAGTTTAACAGAACCTTCAAGCAAATCTTCAGAGTCGACAAAAAATATACCTGCTAATGCAGATAAAGGATCAAAAAAGAAAAAAGGCAAATCTGTCAGCATGAAGGCAGCTACTGTTGAAACTGTTTCCGATGATGAAGAGGACGCCCGTCCAAAATCTAAGAGAAACCAGAAGAAAGGAAGGGATTCATCGTTATCACAGAAGTTGGATTCAAATTCAGGAGGCAAGAAAGAGTCGGTTAAGGCGCAAGAAGGTAATAACGTTATTCCGCCAGATGAATGGGTGATGGAAAAGATCGTCAACGCTGTTCCTGAATTTGAAGATGATGGTACATCTTCGAACTCTTTCTAATGTATGCACAAATAATTACGCAGCTATTGACAAAAACTATGGGGTTTGGCAGTTACGGAGAACCCAGATTCGATTCTTAAGCATTTAGCTGATCATATGAAACCTATTCTCATTAGTTCACTAAAAGAGAGAAGAAAGAAAATCTTCACAGAAAATGCAGATAGAATGAGGCGCTTGATTGATGATCTGCAGAAAAAGCTTGATGAGGTCCATACCAACTGCTTTATCTGTAGTTTTATTTTTGGCTTGACAACCAATATCTTTTCTGTGTTTCGCATCTTAGAGATGTTAATCACGGCTAGCACCCGGCAAGATAGTATCTAGTGAGCTTAATTTTATTGGATTTCCTTTTGGCAGTTATTCCTAAATATGCAGCTGTACGAAAAAGCACTAGAGCTTTTTGAAGATGACCAATCGACTTCGGTAAGTACCTTTAGTCCATATTGAAAGCCGTGTTTGCTTCCTAAAGAGACTATTGTAACAGTTTGTTTTTTCCGGTCCTAGGTTGTTTTACATAGGCATCTGCTGAGAACAACTGCGGCCACAATTGCTGATACGCTGCTGCATGGCTTGGTAGGTTAAAAATAAAATGGAGTTCCTAAGGCTATCTTCGTATTGATTTAATTAATCAAACTTCAATTATCAAAACAGGATATCCACAACAAACTGAAGAATGGTATTGAAGTTGGACATTCCAAAACGCAAGATCCTGTTTTGCTTGATTCTTCTGAAAGAACGGCCCTTGTATGCAAATTTGATCACTATTCTAACTCAGGACATCTTTTATTGTGAATAGTCCGTGTTTGACTGTCCCGTGTTTACTTATATTTTGAGGCAGGCTAAGAATCTCAATGGTTCACTCTCGAAAAAGGCTCTTGCATTAGTTGAGGCACTGGAAGGAAAGGTTAGATATTCCTTCGCTAATGGATATAAATTTTTCCATCTACTGTCTGGTATACTGGGAAAGTAATTGACTGGTTTTTATGATCTATCTTGATTCCTCTTCTGCTGTGGGTGACCATGTTGATATAGAGCCAAAATTTATGTTCTGTGAGAATTTTAATGGGTTTGAGGGATTGAAGCATGGGTATTGATGTGAACATATAGTTATTGAGTCAGAGAAAAAATTTTTAATTATACCTTAGGCCTCCCCACTATAACATTATATGTCGGTTTCATTCCCCTACTTGGTTAATAACTTCCTTTATAGGGTGGCTTCACTTTTGATTTCTTCTAGTGAATACAATCTAAGCTCCATTGATGAGGTTATTTTTGTTTCAGCGTGTGGACACTTTCATGACCACCTTCAGAGACCTGGCAGAGGAAAGGTACTATAAATCTTATTTAATGAGAAATCTTTGAAGCATGTCCGCTTGATTTTCACCGGATTTTGGTCTGAATGTTTTCTCTATTTGTGCAGTGGATTGGTCTTGAAAAAGCTTGACAAAAAACTGGAAAGGACTCTCCTACATTCATATCGTAAGGTGTGTACCGCACCATATCGTTGTGTTTGGATTATGATTTCCCATCACTGCTTTTTAACCCTTCAACGATGATGTCTTTTGTGCTTGCAGGATCTGATATCCCAAGTTTCTACCGAATCAGACCCTGTAGCACTTCTTGCTAAAGTTGTCTCTCTCCTTTATGTTAAGGTATATATGCACCTTCTTGTAACTATATTCTTTGCTGATAAAACATTTCGGAATTCAAGTGATGGTTGGAAGATTTTTGATAGGCCAACAATAAAGCTTTACAAGCCCCCGGTAGAGCTATTGCTGCAGCTGTTTCACACTTGAAGGTATTAAAGCGTAGGAGAGATATTCATTAGTTAGATTACTATATAAATCATCCGACGAACATTTCATGAAATTCGTCATCTAGTATGACACAAGAGAGACATATTCCACATCCGACGAACATTTCATGAAATTCGTCATCTAGTATGACACAAGAGAGACATATTCCACATCTAACTTGGTTATAGTCTGGTGATTTGAGTATTATATGTTTGCTTATTTCTACGTCAACCTTGTAGGATAAACTTGATGAATCTGCCTACAAGACTTTGACGGATTATCAAACAGCAACCGTAACTTTTCTTGCTCTAATGTCGGCTTCAACCGGAGAGGTAATATCCTTTACTCTTTTTCGGGGCAACAAATATTCACTTGAAATGGAACCTATTATCTGGTCTCTCAAGCTGTTCTATACACATGTGCAGGAAGATGATTGCTCCGCTGACAGAATCCAGACCAAACGAGAGCTCCTCGAGAGCCAAATGCCGCTGCTTAGAACCCTTGTTCTCGGAGACTCACAACCACAACAATCTTAAACCAACATCAACATCACTACAACTAAAACTTATTAGGACTAGGAGGAATCAAACTTATGTTTGCAGCATTCAGTTACAACCTTAAAACGAATTGCATGGTTCGATCTTAGTCAATGGGTTTCTTATTAAGATTTACTTTGTATTGACACAACCAAATTCATGATTACAACACAACGTAAACGAAAAATAGAAAGGCAAATTCACACCATAACACATTTTTGTCTTCAAATTTTAAACTTGGACGTTCCCGTTAACGGGAGATCTCCTTTACTTGCTCCATCTTCACTTTCTCCAGCAACTTAAAGTTTTACCTCATAAATTTCCAACTCATGTCTCCTCTTCATTTCCACTGCTCCCTTCTCCCCTTATCTGTTGCCCTCTTCAACCCCTATCTTCAATTACAAGTTGTGTTGAATCTAGTGCTCGTGTTGTTACGTATTGAAATGTTATCTTACTAAATAGTTTATTGGTCCGCATCTTATGTAGATGTGAGAATTTTATTAAAATATTTAAATTTCATAAGTTGGCAATGTAATGTAATATTTTTTTACTTACAAGTTTGTTATGCATGCAAGATATCTTAACATTCTTGACTTTCTAAACTATCCCCTACACATTAATTGTGAAGTCGTTTGGCACATGTCTTCACTAGAGTAATTTTATCCCAAAATTATGACATGTCAACTTAATGCAATTTGATAAATTGATTTATAGTTTTCTATTAATAATAATCAATGTAATTGTAGTCTAAACCTTCTACCAAATTTATGTGATCCAAATTATTTGATGTGATCTTTAATTATTTAATCTAATGCTATCATATTAATTTTTTCAGCGGTTCAATTACTTATTAATAAAATAATATCAATTAAATTTATTTAGTTATCTTTATTTGGATTAGATTATCTTTATCATTTTCTCCTTAAATTTCAAAATATTAGAAACTATAATTATGAGATAGTTATTTTAACAATCATAATATCTCTGTAAATATTTTTGTTGTTCGAAGTTTTTATTATTTGTTGAATTTATTTTCAATACTCACAATATCTCCATTTTAAATATTATAATTATATACCAATAGTTAATTCTATATTAGAGCTATTAACAGAAATACAAAACCGAACCTACACTGATCTTTAAAACTATTACTTGTGATGACTAATAATTTAAACTTAAACCTCTCAATTAATTTTAAATTATTAAATTTAGTTTTTTAATATTTACCATATATGTAACTTCAAATTTTTGTAAATGATTTTTATAAGGAATTTTTTTTTAAAAAATTAAATTTTCATATATTTTGTAATATATTTCATTCTACAAAAATTAATACGCACGATCCAAAAGTTTCCTTATAGTTTAGAAACATATATAATTTCTAAAATACAATTTAAAATGAATAGTATATTTTAACATTTTCGAGATTTACATCTATTTAACCAAGCGCTGCTAGCTAACCATGCCTTGAAAATTTCACAGCGCCCAGAGAGTCTGGTATATAGGTTACTCAAGGAGAGATACTTCAGGAACAGTAGTATGCTACATACACGGTCAGGAACACAAGGCTCCTTTGGATGGAAATTTCTCACCTTTGGGTGTGAATTATTAAGAAAGGGTTGTTATATAAGCATTGGAGATGGTAAGCATGCACGAATTGGCCGAGATAATTGGATTCCTACTTGTCCGCCGCGTCATGCTAAAACTCTTCCCCCAATTAAACTGGAGCTCAATGTCGAGTCCCTGATTGACAAGTGTACACGGAAAAGGGATGAAAGAGCCTTGACAAATATGGTTGATCCTTCGGATCATCATATTATTCGGAAGATCTATTTACCACCACACAACTCGTATGATGTCGTTGTCTGGAGCCACACGAAAGATAGTATTTATACTGTTAAATCAGGATATTGGTTTGCTACAACACTTGACCAAACACCAGATGAACCGGCAGCCCCTTTGAGCAGCAAACCAGATATTGCGGAAGGAATATGGAGCCTAAACATAGCACCCAAAATCAAGCACTTCCTCTGGAAAGTAAGTTCACGATCAATAGCAATCTCTTCTAATTTAATCCTGAGGCATATCCAAGTGGATCCGTGGTGTTGTCGATGTTTCTCAAAAGCGAAAACGGAAGACCATCTCTTCTTTTCATGTCATTTCGATGTATAATTATGGAGACAATCAGGCTTACTACTAACTATCATTGGTGATGCGTATATATCTTTTGATGAGAAGATTCGTAGCTTGCTCAAGCTATACACTGAGCCAGCCATCTTCGAACCGACTCAAATACTCCCTTTCTACATCGTGTGGCGCCTTTGAAAAGCGAGAAACAATCTACTCTTCAATAAAGTAGACATTGCGGTTAGTCTTCTATTGCAACAAGCACGGGATGATACCTATGAGTGGCTCCTGGTCAATTCTCGGCAGCGGCGTGGTGAAGAAAACCGAGAACCCATTGTGGACCGCTTCCCTTGGCGATGGATAAAGCCGCCTTTTGGTTGGACCAAATGTAACTACGACGTATCTCACCATGCCGGAGACAGAGCTTCCGGGATTGGATGGATACTTCGCAACTCAGTCGGGGAAGTCCTTGAATGCGGACATGGCAAATTTTAAGGTCAACTTTTGGTAGAAGAGGGTGAGCTAACTGCTCTCCTATGGGCAATCCAATGCGTATGGTCCTATGGCTATCAGCAAGTGATTTTTGAAGGTGATAACAGCAACATCATCCAGGTGCTTAACAAAAAGAGTCGCAACCTCAAGTGGAACCAGTTGATAAACACCATTCAACAATGGAGGAACATGTTTAAGGACGCGCAATTCCTATATGTGGCTCGCAGTGCAAATTAGTGTGCTGATTTTCTAGCTAAGCAAGCTACTGTAGAAACTGTTAGGTGGGCGTTGTATCATAATTGCCCTCATTATCTTAACTCTATTGTAACATCAGATGCTTGTTGATTAATGGAAATAACTGACGTAAAAAAAAACTTAGAAAATAATGATGTGTACTGCAAAACACGTTAGTAAATTTTATCAAAATCATAATCACTAATTATATCCTAGCCAAAAAACCATTAATTATATTAAGGAGAAATAAGTTATTAGCATTTTGACGATAATCTAATCCCGCATTGCGCGGAAAGCCATCTAGTAATCATATTATTTTTGAATTTATTCAAATACAATTTGCATCTTATATACTATTTGCAAAGTGAATATGACCTAAATTAAAAGTTGGTGGCTAAATATAAGAATAACCTTAGGGCATCTCCAATGTAAAACTCTATTTTTGCCTCCAAAATATAGTGACTCCATAATGAAGTTGAATTTTACTCCAAACCTACTCCATTTTACTCCATTTTGGAGTGAAAAATGGAGTAATGGCATCTCCAACCCTACTTCATTTTCCCTCCAAACTACATTTTGGAGTAAAATTCTCTCCAACCCCACTCCATTTTCCACTCCAAAATGGAGTAATGGGTGAGATTACTCCATATTTGGAGTAACTCCATATTTTACTCCATTTTGAAGTTGAACTTTTTATTTATAAAGACATCCCTTAATTATTAGATCTTTTTATTTTATACTTTTTTAACATAACAATAACTAATTTTATTTATATACTTTTCCAAGTTTTAATTATTGTTATAACTTTATTTTTGTTAAAGTTTGATATAACGTTCTACTTTTTTTTTGCAACCACACAATAATTATAACGCCACTCCATGGTTAGTAATCCAACTAGGCGGCTTAGTGTCTACAAATGTTAAATCATGAAATAAAATCCGAGCGCTTCGAGCTAAACAATCTGCCTGCAAAATCTTCGTGCGCGGAATACCAGATAAAGTGAAATTTGGGAAGTGTTCTTGTAAACTTCGAAAATCTTGAATGAGTGTACAGAAAGCTGGCCAGTCTTTTGGTTTTTGAGTGATTGTGATGAGTTCCATGCAGTTTTTCTCGAAATGTTGGCAGTTTATCCTTTTATTTTGAATCTCTAACATCGCCCATAGTAATGCCTCCATCTTTGAATATAAAGGTGACAAGCTTCTTCGATGACATTTTGCCCCAAATAATATTATCTTATCATCTCCATCTAAACAAACCCATCCAAGACCCGAAGTGGGATCCTGTTTTTTCCTTGATCCATCCAACTGACAATAGATTTCATTTGGTTCCCTAACCCTTGTGTTATCAGATTGTTCGGGTAGTAATTGTAGTATTTGTGCCTCTTTCCAGGCTAGGAATTCAGTTTCTGCATTTCTCCGTATTTCTCCGATATCTAATTGTGTCCCTTGGAAAACATTTTGGTTCCTTGCTTTCCACATAAACCACAAAATTCATGGTAACATATCATGACTATCCCAATCCGTATTTCGTAGAGGGTTTCTTCAAAAAAGATAATCCATATTAGAATAAATTGATTCAGTTGGAAAACTCTCTGGTCGTGCTGGATTTGTGCAAATTGCCCAGATTTGTACAATTGAACGGGCATGCAAAAATATGTGGTTGATCGTTTCATCAGAGGTACCACAACGCTTGCACCGAGTATCACATTGTATCCCCCTTGTTACAAGTCCCATAGTTACCGCCATGCTCCCTGTGAGCATTTGCCACAGAAAATGTTGTATTTTTAGAGGACATCTTGTCTTCCATACATATGCCTTTAGAATATCTAGACTCGACCACCAACCATAATTATTTATTCGGTTTACCTCCATTGAGTGGAGAATCCGATATCCTGATTTAACTGTATATTGACCCGATTTTGTAAAATTCCTTACCAGGCCATCATTTGTTGGAAAACGACTTGGCTGGATACCCCAGATTAAATCTACATCCTCTGGTACCATAAGCTATCGTAGAATTGGTACACTCCACTGCCTTGTTGTGGGATCTATTAAATGATGCACCTCAAGTGTAGGGTGCCAATCACTTCCCGGTCCACGTGCTGGTCATGGCCGCGTATCCGGTACCCATGGGTCATTCCACACTGATGTGTCAACCCCAGAGCCTATCCTTACTCGGAAACCTTGTCTAAGTAATTCTTGTGTAGCGATAATGCTTCCCCATCCAAAGGACGGAGAATACAACTTCTTTGCCTGTAAGGGATGCAACTTCCTGTAGTATCTACCTTTTAATATTCGAGTGACCAATGAGCTAGGAAACTGAATGAGTCTCGATAACTGTTTGGCCAATAAAGTTGTGTTAAAGTCTTCCAGAGATTTAAAGCCTAAATCTCCTTCATCCTTAGGAACACATAATTTTTCTCATGCAACCCAATGGAGACCGCGGTTACATCCATTGGAGCTCCACCAAAATTGGGAAATCGCACTGGTTAACTTTGTAGTTAAATCTTGGGGGAGCTTGAAGCATGAAATTATATAATTGGAGAGTGCAAGGGCAACAAATTTAATCAGAATTTCCTTCCTCCCTTTTGATAGGAACTTTGAGGACCAACCATTGATTCAGTCTCCTAAACGTTTCCTAACATAATTGAAAATCTGGCTTTTTGAGCCTTCTAGACTCTCAGGGATTCCTAAGTATGATCCCTTCCCACCTTCTTTCATAATGCCCAGTCTAGATTTTATCAAATTTTTTGTCTGTTCTGGGTCATTCTTGCCAAACATAATTGATGATTTGTCAAAATTAATGACTTGACCTGAGGCATTCCCATAATCCCGTAAGACGTCCAAGATTACTTGGCATTGTGTATCCTCCGCTTTACAAAAGAAGAGGCTATCTTCCGCAAATAGTAAGTGTGATACTGCCGGACTATGTTTTGCTATCTGAACCCCTGTTAAAGCGTTGTCCATTTCCTTCCGTTTCATATTGGCAATTAGCACTTTCGTGCATATAATAAACAAATATGGTGATAGAGGGTCTCCTTGCCTGAGTCCTCTTTGTGGAACTATGTGTCCTCTCAGTTGTCCATTAAATAGAACTTTATTAAGACAATACATTTTTATTTGTGGAACGACGTTCTACGTTTTAAGACATACATTTTTTAAGATAATATTTTTTATATAACTTTATTATTTGTTTTTTTCAAAATCTAATTAACTATAACATATAGTTAACTGTAAATATGACATAATTTGTGAAAAATAAACAAAAAAATGGAAAAATATGTTGGATTCAAAATTTTTATTTTGTTAGTGTATATATACAGATTTCAGAAAAATATAAATAAAAAATATGAACACCAAACTAATTTGATTATTGGATTTTTTAAATTTGATTTTGAATCTTTTAATGATCAAATTTTTGGAATCTTATTCTTGAGAATTGGAAGAGAAGCTCTAGCCTCATATGTCCAAATATAATATGATAACAAAATTTGGTTCCAAAAGTTTCTTGGTTGTTTTAGATATTATTAAATATAAAAAATCTCATTTTTCACTTCAGAATGGACTAATCCATTGTTTGTAAGAAAAATATATTATTGGTGATGGTTACATAAAAAAATATTTGTAAGTATCGAAGATAAAAAAGTGAGAGAGTCGCGATGGCGATAAAAAGAGCGATAGAAAAGCAGTTACTTATTCTCGCCGCCGTGATAGCGCTTGAGTCGATCCTTGTCGGAATTGTGGTCTTCGTGACAAACCACAATTGGGAAGTTACTCCCATGATGTTCGGTGATGAACATCGTGATGATTGTGTGCTTGCACTTTCCAAAGAGATGAGATGGTATAAAAGGAAAAGCAGATGGCGTCTTCAATTTCTACCAGAATCTCTTTTATCTCTTCAATTCCTGTTCCAAACCTACATTGTTCTGAGAGAGATAGCTCATAATTTACGAAGAGCGGTCCAAACCTTGACCTTGGAGTTCACGATGATCCAATTGCTTTACCGGTGGAGGTGGTAAACCAAGCGGCGACATAAAACCAATTCACTCTTCTTGGGAGGTCAGTCATGCCGCGAAGACAAAATCTGCGTTCAATTATGGCTAATTTGCCACGAATTTGGGGCTTAGATGGTGTGATACATGGGCGGATAATTGATAATCGAAAATTATCCTTGGAGACGGTGTTGAGGCGTGGTCCATGGGCTTTCTCTGATAGAATGCTTATTCTTGAAAGGTGGACTCCTCTCATGAATCCACTTATGATGAATTACATCCCTTTCTGGATCCAGGTACGCGACATTCCTTTCCAATTCCTTAATCACGAGGTGGTGGCGCACATAGGACGGGCCATGGGAATGCTTCTCGACATTGACTATGAGCCCAACTTGGCTGTAAGGATTGAATTTGTTCGTGTTCAAATTAATTGGGATGTAAATGCTCCTCCGCGTTTTCAAAAGCACTTTCAATTCATGGCTGGTGTTAATACTCTCCTACATTTCCATTACGAGCGCCTCTGTGGGTTCTGCGACATCTGCGGAATGCTAACACATGATCCAGGTAACTGCCTTATCCAGAATGGAGGACCTGATGATCATGATGGTCATAGTGATGATGAACCAGATGTGAATGACGATCCACGATAGCAAAACCGTAACCAAGGCGTCATAATCAGAGAGCTGGATCCAGAAGATCCAAACGGAGATGCTAACAATAAATTCCCAAACCAAGACATTCATATTCAAGAAGTTGATCCTATTGAACATCCTGATGTGACTATTGACCATTCGTCGCCTCCAGGAAGTGAAGTCCATCACGGAGACGATGGGTCACTTGATCCAGAAAGGCAAATCACTACAGGTCAGGAAGTTGATGTTACAAGTTCTATTGATGCAAAGGGCAAGAAGAAGATGGACTCTGATGATGAGGAGATGGAAGATATGATTGCTTTGCTGGGTACTTATGCAGAGACCGAGGGAGATCAGAGGAGAGCCAAGCGAAAGAGGGAGTTTTTAGACAGAATCTTAGCGGAGAAAAGAAGGCAGAAGTGGCTGGAACAAGGTGAGAGCAGTGGCACAAAATCTGACACTGAAGATGGAGGCGCAGTGGGCCCGAAACCACCTAAGTCGTCATGAGGACAACATGTTGGAACTGTCAAGGCTTAGGCAATGACCTGACAGTTTGACATCTAAAGGAGATCAATCAGAAATATCTCCCAGATATCATCTGTCTTATGGAAACAAAACAACAAGAAGATTATGTTCAGGGTGTGTGCACTGATCTTGGATTTGATTCAAGCGTTATTGTACCGGCCAGAGGACTTAGTGGTGGTATTGTAGTGATGTGGAAGAAAAGTCTATCTGTTTCTGTTCTTTTTCATTCTCCAAATATTGTAGATCTTGCTGTTCAAATCAATGAAGTTCAATTCTACTTATCGTGTGTGTATGGAAACCCTGAACCATCTCTTAGACATCTTACTTAGGAAAAACTAGAGTCTCTCGCAGCACAACGCTCCGGACCATGGTTAGCAATTGGTGATTTTAATGAAATAAAAGACAACTCAGAGAAATGTGGTGGCCCTTTGGGCCAGAAAGATCATTTAAGAGATTTCGAGATATGCTACAATTCTGTACTTTCAGTGATTTAAAGCACACTGGTAACAAATACTCTTGGGTTGGGAAGAGACATAATCATCATGTGCAGTGCTGTCTTGATCGCTCCATGGTGAATAATGACTGGTCTAATCAATTTCCAGATTCTGCCACTGAGTTCCTTGGGGTGGGCATATCTGATCATCGACCAGTCATAACTACGTTTGTGTGTGACGAGGAAAGTTATATTGGCCAGTTCAAGTTTGATAGCAGATTAGTTCACAAAGATGGCTTTAAAGATTCGGTCCTAAGAGGTTGGCGTGGTCAGCATCGGACTGGTGGTAGCTTACAAAGTTGCCTCATATCATGTCGTAGTTCAATTTCCACTTGGAAAAAGAGGAATCGCACTAACTCTAAAGAAGAAATAGTCACTACAAAGCATCTGCTGGAAGCGGAGATCCTTAACAGAGGTACAAGTGATCGTATACGGGAGCTCCGATCACGGCTTAGTAATGCTTATGCAGAAGAAGAAAGATACTGGAAAGTCAAGAGTCGTAATACGTGGCTCCAAAGCGGAGATCGCAATACCCAATTCTTCTTTGCCACTGCTAAAGGTCGTACAACACGAAATCAGATCTTCTCGATACTTGATGAACATGATAGAGAGCAATGTGGTCACCGTAAGATAGCAGAAGTAGCTGAAGCATATTTTACAAAGCTATACAAAAGTGAACTTGAGCCACAAACAAACCACTACCATGTCTTTAATGGGTTTCAATTCAGAGTCACAGAGAATATGAACAATGACCTCACAACAACTGTTACAGAGGAGGAGATCAAGTCTGCGGCTCTATCTATCGGGGCTACTAAAGCTCCGGGACCAGATGGGTTTACAGGTCCCTTCTACCATACATTTTGGGACGACATTAAGCCTGAGATTGTCCAAGATATACGCAAGTTCTTTAATGAAGGAGAGATGGATAAAGCGATGAATCATACAAACATTTGCTTAATTCCAAAGGTTCAAAACCCCCGGCGTATGCAGGATTTCAGACCAATTGCCTTATGTAACGTAAGTTACAAGATTATATCAAAAATCCTAGTTGCCCGTCTAAAGCGTCATCTTTCAGAGATCATCTCTGAAGAACAAGCAGCATACATTCCTGGTAGACATATCACTGACAACGTCATCATAGCTCATGAAGTTCTTCATGCATTGAATATTCGGGGGAGACGATGTAGTGGCTATATGGCCATTAAGACTGACATCACCAAAACCTATGACAGATTGGAGTGGGAATTTATTCGAATGACTATGTTAAAGATGGGATTCTCATTGCACTGGATTGAATGGATAATGATTTGTGTGCGGTCTACTACATTTTCAGTGAACATAAATGGAGTCCCCCAAGGTCATATAGCTCCGGAACGTGGTATTCGTCAAGGCGACCCTTTGTCCCCGTATTTATTCGTTAATTTTATGTGCGGAAGTATTGTCTCATTTGATGAGGAGGGCAGAGATGAATGGCGTCATAAAAGGGATAAAAGTAAGCGACAAAAGCCCTTCGATTACTCACTTACTCTTTGCAGATAACTCGTTATTCTTTTGCCAAGCCAACGCGAAAACTAGCGTAGTTCTTAAAGATATCCTGTATCAATACGAGAGAGCATCAAGACAAAAGATAAACAAAACAAAATCCGCTATCACTTTTGGTAGAGGTGTTGATGGCAAAATGAAAACTTCGGTATGACATACTTTGCAAATTTTCAATGATGGTGGGTGTCACAAGTATCTTGGCTTACCAGAGCGGTTTGGCAGAAAGAAAGTTGACATGTTTCACTATATTATAGAGAAAGTTAAAGAGAGCATCAATGGATGGAGAAACAAGTTTTTATCTTCAAGTGGTAAAGAAATTCTATTAAAAGCGATATCCTTAGCCATGCCCATATATACCATGAATTGTTTTAAGCTACCTAAGACAATTTGTAAAGAATTGGCAAGGATAATAGCTCGATTCTGGTGGAACGGATTACAAGATCAGAGAAAGATGCATTGGATGTCTTGAAAACGAATGTGTATTCCTAAAAAAGAGGGTGGTCTTGGCTTCCGAGACATCGAAAAATTCAACGATGCTCTGCTCGCCAAACAAACTTGGTGGATTCTGGAGTTTCTTCAATGTCTAATGGCTCGTACGTTAAGAGGTCGCTATTTTCCCTCGTCAACAATCCTCACAGCCCCTCGAGGAACTCAACCTAGTTTCGCATGGCAATCGCTTTTACATGGAAGGAATCTTCTCCGCTCTGGACTACGATTTATAATTGGAGATTGCTCACAAATACAAACGTGGGTGGATCCTTGGCTGCCAACAGATCCGCCTCGACCCCCACGAATGAAAGCTGATGTGGAACTAGATTGTGAAATGGTTGGTTACTTCATCACACATAACAATGGCTGGAAGGTTGAGAGAATCAGAGAAATGGTCCATGACGAGGATATCCAGATTGTTTTGAACTTGAGAATTCCTTCTCATGCTTGTCAAGATGTTCTTGGGTGGCACTATACTGAAGATGGTATCTATAATGTGAAAACGGGTTATTGGACTGCAATGCATAAAGCAGAGAATGTTGTAGCTCTTCCTCCTGGTGATATCGCTCTGAAACAAAGGCTATGGAAGCTAAACATCTCTCCTAAAATCAAAATGTTCCTGTGGCGAATGCTATCTCAATCTCTGGCAACAGGATCCGAATTACAAAGACGAGGTTTACAAGTCAATCATGAATGTAGTAGATGTCCAACTGTGACTGAAACAACAAACCATATTTTCTTTACATGTCCACATGCGAAGACGATTTAGAATGAGATACATTTACAGTCCTCTCATCTTACTGTTGAGTCTCTCCCAATAGAAACTAAGCTACAACTTCTCTTTCAGCCACACCCTCAAAGGGCTGGAAATACTCTCCAAAAAAATTTACCACTATTGATCTTGTGGTGTCTGCGGAAAAGTCGCAATTCATTAGTGTTTCAACAACAACACAACACATGGAGGAAAGATCTTCGCATCGCCAAAATGGAGGCTGAAGAGTGGCTTGAAGTACAAAAGAAATCAACATCAGTTAGTTTAACACAGAGACAAAATTGGTCTCGCCACAATACCAATTTTTCGCAATGGGAAAGACCAGAAGAAGGATGGGTCAAAGCAAATTATGATGGCGACTTTCATAACAATCACCAAAGCGCCACAACTGGTTGGGTGGTTAGAGATTCACGAGGGCAATTCTTGTGTGCTGGACAAGCAACGGGAGGACGAGTACAATCTTCAACAGAAGTAGAACTTCAATGTCTTCTAATCATGATGCATAATCTATGGTGTAAGAACTATAGGCGGGTTATCTTTGAAGGGGACGATCGAAAGACTGTTGAACTCATAAATGGAAGAGTATCTAAGATTAATCTATCATACTGGTTGAAAGAGATCAGAAGATGGGCACAAAAGTTTGAAGAAACCAAGTTCACTAGGACGGCAAGGCACTCAAATCATCCTGCGGATGTGCTCGCTAAAGACCAATGGCTAAATATATGCTCATTCACATATTTCTCTACAACTCTTTCCTGTATTATAAATGCCCTCGAGAATGATTATGTAAACTCTCATTAATCAATAAAGTTAAGTGTTAAAAAAAATATTTGTAATGTAATTTACTTTATTTAATGAATACTTAATTAAAATTAATTTTACAATTTATGGAAGTTTTCAAAAATAAAATAAATGGATCAATTTGTAACTTTTATAATTAGAAGGTATTAATAGCAAACTAGAAATAGAATCTGTTAAGAATATTTCATTTTTGGGGAGAAAATGGAGTAATACATTGGAGTAAAATCCAACTCCATTTTAAAATTACTCCATAATGGAGTAAAAAATGGAGATATACATTGGAGGTGGTCTAATGAACAAACAAAAAATGTATTACTCCATTTATGGAGTAAATCCACATTTCACTCTATTATGGAGTGTAAAATAGAGTGGGGTTGAAGCATTTTTTACTCCAAGTTACATTTTACTTTATTATGGAGTAAGAATAGGGTGAGATTAGAGATGATCTTAATAAAAATTTATTTTAAAAAGTAAAATAACTAAAAAATAAAAATAAAGCTAAAAATATAGGAAAAAAACATTAAAACAAAACAACATAAAAATGTTGTCATGATTACATGGATAATTTTAGTTTGTGAATATCCTTATTACATGGATATCTTAAAAGATATTAGAATTATATATACAAAAAACAATAATTTGGTTTTTAATTCCACAAAAAATCAAATAACTACCTTTACCCCATCTTTTTTTTTTAGGGCTTTTTGGTAAAACACCCAATTTTTTTTTCTCTCCCACAAAATTAAATATAATTTTTAAGGCATTTACCAAATTCACTATATCTTTAAATCTAAGGGGTATATACAATATTATAGCTTTTCAATTTCCCTTTTCCAAATCTACGCCAATATATATATATATATATATATATATATATATATATATATATATCATTCGCTGTAAATTTGACCGTCGAACCTTTACTTTTTCTTGCTTCCATTGTCGCGTTATCACAATGTCCCACATGAAGACGATAATGTTTTTCACGATTCAACTAAGCTTGATCACTCGCTCTGTCCACTTTTTGTGACTCATTCCGAGTCAACGATTCTGGTTCTATAAATATTGTTTGATTCTATTTCGGTTACTATATCAAACCCTATAACAAAATCTATCTTATTTGGTTTGTTATAACCGGCGAATTCGGGTGAGGTCTCTCGATTCTTGGAATTTCAATGTATGCCATGATTGGTTCTAAACTAGATTGAATATGGAATTTTTCTTATCAGCAGGTTCATGTCCAAACAAGAAAGAACACATTGCAAAGCAGGGTGTTGAGATCATTGGATGGAGCAACTAGTTTGTGTTTGAAATTCACCAAACATGAAAGCTTTGATATTGTGGGGCACATTAATTGAGACTAAGCTAAAGATATGTATAGATGTATATCAGTTAAATGTATTTGGTTTAGGTTGTGAGAACATAGTGAGTTGGTGTTGGAATACAAATCAAATCCCACATCGGAAATACTAGAAGAGAAAATCTAGTATATAAATAATGTCTAATTCCACTTAGTATGAGGCCTTTTGGGAAAGAGTCCAATAACAAATCCGTGCGGGCCTTTTAAGTTGGCCTCAAAGCGGACAATATCATACTAAGAAGAGGGATTGGACATGAGGCCTAAAATAAGCCCAATATGTGGTATCAGAGCCCAGGGTTCAAGAGTGTGGACCTGTTCAAAGTGGGAGGAAACCAGACACGAGTGAATGTGGTCCTTGGTTTGAGGGGTAGATTGTTGGAATACAAATCAAGTCCCACATTGGAAATACTAAAAGAGAAAATCTAGTATATAAATAATGTCCAATCCCACTTAGTATGAGACCTTTTGGGAAGGAGCCCAATAACAAATCTGTGCGGACCTTTTCAGTTGGGCCCAAAACGGACAATATCATACTAAGAAGAGGGATTGGACATGAGACCTAAAATAAGCCCAATAGTTGAAAATCATCACTATATCATATGACATCATCAAACACATAGGCTAAGTATATTGTGTTTACAGAAGTAGCGGAGGGAGGAGATTGGCTGAGTGGAATTTGTGTAGAACTATATGAATATTCTAAGTCTTTTAAAAAATTTAACGTTTATTGCGACTCACATAATGTAATATTTGAATAAAAATGCAATTTTTCGTGAATGGACCAAAATTTTCAGAATAATTACCACTTCATTTGAGGCAAAGTCGATGAACGGCTAGTTGGTCTACAAACTGTTCACGCTAGCCTAAATACTTTATATTTTCTAACTAACTGGACTTGTAACGTTGAAAGTCTTGCCCTACTCTAATCTCATAAACCATTGAGATGCTCTTGATGATTGCTCATCTCGAAAATGGTAAATATGAAGCTTGTTTGTTTCTAAGGAAAAATTGATGGATTAAGTAGTTTTTTGCAAAGTAATAAACAAAAAACTCAAAAGAATGGATCAGAGAAGCGTTTTAGAATCTCAGAAAAATTTGGTTTTACCTTACACAGGGAAAGTCTAGAGTCCAGCCATAGTCTCCTTAGCTCTTGCCATAACTTGTAATTAAAATCAAGTGTTTAATGATGAGCTCTGGAGACAATGAAGACCCACACAAAGATGAAAAATGTTTTAAAAGTCTAGTTCCAAAATGGAAAAAGTGAAATCTTACATTTTGAAATCAGGGGCATCCGTAAAAGTGGTGAGCTAGTTGTTCGACAGTGAAGTTGTAGAAGTTGGTAGAAAGGTAATTTGCAAAGGTTTAAAGATGAAACAACAAATTATGGTTTTCTCGTTTCTGGCTGAGGAAGAAGACGAACACATCAAAAGTGGACATTGTTGTTATTTTTGGGTCACTTGTTGTCTGGTTATTGAGTCAACATGCGGTTCCTATTAGTTAGGTCAAATATGTCTGTAACACTCGTTCTTTACTTCCAGGATACGACATGCTATGACTCTATCTTAGAGTCCACGTAACAACGGATTATGTCACAAGGATCAACTTTATTAAACTTAAACAACTCAAATCCATAATCGGTCTCAAATAACTCAACAACCAAAACCAAAATAACAACTAAAACATTTGAAGCAGAGAATCAGTGCAAAACATTAAAACCAATAAAAAACATGTTGGTCCCAAATAACACCATATGCCAATCATGGTCTCCAGCTACTCGTCCTGCTCACCTGAAAGGGGGCAAATGGGAAGGGAAAAAGAGGGGTGAGTGATAGGGGAATCACTCAGTGAGGTGGTGGGTTGCTAACAGCGCGGCCCGAAAGCCTTGTTTACCCAAACACCCATTAATAAATTTGAACTAAACACACAATCATGGCACCTAATGTACCCAAAGAATCAAACAAGTTCCTAGATGCACATCAAATTCACCAACCAAGTCTTTGCCATACATGACTTCCACGTGCCCTTTCGGATCTTCCACCGGCTCGTCAGCCCCTCATACGATGCCCCGATCTACACGAGCACACTGTACCTCAAGCACAAACAACACAGAGAACCAGTACCCCGATCTACACGAGCGTACTGTCTCTTCTTGCAACAACAACTATAATAATCCTAGATCTAACAATCAACAATCACAAAAAGAAGCAATCAACAATCAAGACACCAATCACGACCAAACGATGCGAGAATCCTAAGCTATTAATAGATGAGAGTCAAGCTAAGGGAAGACGGGGGATCACGCANTAGAAAAATCGATGGATCTAGGTGTCTGAAAGGTAGATCCGGTTTTCAGGAAAGCAGATCTGAATCCTGAAAAAGTTTAGGGTTCAGATCTAGAGAAACAAACAAGTCCTGGCCAGGAATTTTAATCAAACAAGAGCACGGAAGGAGACACGGTCTATACCTCAGGGATATAAGCTACTGACGACGAAGAAAACGATGAGAAGCTGAAGATTCACGAATACGAAACGATGGACAGATCTCGCGGTGGCCTCTCCTCCTCGTGGCTATCTCTGGCGGCGGTTCACAGCGAGAAGATGGCGGCGGCGGTGGTGGCTGGTCGGTGACTAGCTGGCTGTGAGCTGGTCGTTGCAGGCTGGTCACTTCTCCAGAGCTCCGCTGTGTTTTTCTGATGCTCTAATTCTGAATCCTTATGAGTCCTTTTATAGGGAAAAGAAGGAGACACCTCCTCAAAACCTAATGGACCTAGGGTTTCATGTGGGCTTTCATTAAAACATTGGGTCTTAGGGTCCAGGATATTACAATGTCCTTTTGAAGTTGGACCATGGTTAGTGATATGCAAGTCTAAGTGGGAAAAATACTATTGAGGCTGACTTCGCAAGCTTATATGCTCATCTTTTTCCTCATCGAGATAATAAGAAAATCAAAAGAAAAAAATTCGCACAGAAAGAGAAAAATAGATAAAACCTCGAGAAACTTTTTAGAGATGATGAATAGAAACGTGATCGATCAGTGGAAAGCAAGAAAGAGAGAGAAGAAGGAACAATGTGAAGTCATAAATGAAACAATACATTTTTTAGGACAAGGAGACTCATACCAAGTAAGGTACTCGTCTTTAGCGAGTTAACTCTTTTCAAAGGAGCTCGAACCCAAGATTCTCCTTCTTAATTTGAAAGGCTTTTACCACTAGATCAATACCTCGTTGGTGAAACAATCTATACTATGATCAAATGCGAAGTCAAAAGTTGACATGTCACTTATACAGAGTTGGTAACATGTCATCGCCGGAGCTCTTTTCAATTTTGTTTTAAAAAAGCAAAAATGGTGTTAAATATATGTGTCGCGATCTCAGACGTCCGTTATGACATGGTGTCGTAGGAATTATTTTTTTGTCTTCCTAATTCTTTTAAGATGATTTTAATCCTACTCCAAATTATGTAGTTTTTTTTAAATAATCAAACAAAATACGACCAATCAAATACCTCACTCAAAATTATGTAATTATATTTAAAAATCATCTAATGTGGTTCGACCAATCAAAAAACTCTAGACCCATCTTCTCCTTTATTCTCTTTTGATTTGTTGTCATTTTTTAAATTTGTTAAACCCTATAAAGACCAAAGAATGGTGTTGATTTGTCGTCATCTTTTTTTTTTTAATATGAGATTTGTCATTGTTACGGGATCGATACACCTTGAACCAATTTTAATCATTATATATCAAGACCACCTATGATTCAACCATGACATACCGGAAGAACACACAAGGAATTCTTGATCCTGAATTCATCCCTCGGTGTGAGGATAATTACATTTCAGGGGAGATAAATTAGGTCTCTCATCCTCTCCACTATAAATCAGTGTGATTAGTAGTGATTTTCACCAGAGATTACAATCGCCATCTTACGGTTACTTCCTTACACTCAGCTAACACCCCAACACAAGCTTCTCAAGGAACAAGAGAAGAGAAGATAACACGAAGAAATCTAAAAAGAACTCTATGACCAAGCTCTCTCTTTCTTTCTCTCTCTCACTCTCTCTCTCTAGAGCCACCAAGAGCCACCTCTTTTGGCTTGTCTAATTTGAAGAAGATGATGAAACAAAATATATATATTTAGGTTTTAGTGAGAACCTTCTGTTGATATCAGAGGCTTCACTTATACCCAAACTTGCTCCAAAAAACTCTAGCCAGACTTCATATTTCAGCTTGTCAGACTTCACATTTTTTCAGCATGTCAGACTTCATCTTTTCCAGCTTGCTTAACTTTACCTGTTTCAAAGCCAGACTTCACATTCTGCAAAGCCAGATTTTACCTTAAAACTTTCATTTTCTTTTAACTCTTTCTTCTTCAATTCAAGATTCAAATTGGATAACAAATCAACAATCTCCAGCTTGATTCAAGCTTGAAGTTTCCATTATAACTTGCTCCGTAGAACCTTTGAAACCCAACTCTAACCTTGGAAAATTAATCTCCAATAACATGCATTAGTAAACTTTATGCAACCACCACTTCAAAAAATTCTTCTCCTGAAATTTACATCCACCAAACACTTCTCAAGTTGTAAATTACCACACAACTTCCATAAGAACAATGTATTCACTTGTTCTTCACTACTAAACCAACACTCATCACATTCTTGTGCCACTCTTATTATGCGTTGATCCACTTCATAGCTTTGATCCAAGTATGCCACTCAGAAGCTATATAGCTACTATGTTATTTAACACCACCAACATGTTTTGTTCAACATCCTTCATAAGCTAAATCACTTACAAGATGTATAATCACACATGTTCTACCATGGCTTTTATCAAACGCATGTTTCAGTGATTGTGATTAACCTTTCATTCTGCAAACTTTGTTCACCTTGTCGACCATCTGATTCATCTCTTGTGCACTGAGTTTAGAACCAGACCTTCCTTGAATCATAAGCAAAAAAACTAGAAACATGATTTTTTCTATCCTTAACCAATCTCTAATTCAACCTGTAACACCATCCCAAACAACTTTCGCTTAGAAATGCATTAACGACTTGAGATTGTGTCTACAACCTTCTGCCTAATCACATCAACCTTGAACTTAACTTTACCGTCGATGACTCCAATTGATCTATAACTTCACCTTGTTCTAGAGACATTTGACAAACTCTTTGTCATATTCACCATGTGAACAACAAATACTCACAACTTTTTACTCACCGCTTGTACTCTTTAATCATGTCTCTTACTCACAAAATCTTGTGATACACCTGAAACACTTCATGTACAACTCTTTTTCGCATAAAAATCCGAGTATGAGATGTGTTTCCTTAATTGTAACAAGCCTGCAACACAACTCTAGAATGTAGACACCACCAAAATTTGGTATGAACATCATAATCCTTCAAATCCAATGATGCAATAGATAACTCGTGCTACTTTAACAACCATCTCTCGGACTTTAAACTATGATATGTTTCCATGCGAGATGCATTATTAGATCAAATCTTCTTGAAGTAAATTTCTTAAGAAAGCTCATGCATAAAATTTGGATCACAATTACTTCAACATTCATAAGTTCACACATGCAACTTTTCATGCTTCAACTATCTTGAATTCATTTGATTTTAGAGTTTCCCACGTATTTTAGATTATTAAAGATAAGACTGATATGACCACCAATCTTCCCTCACACCAAAAATAAAAAGAAATTGATATCTTCTTCAACAATAGCCAATATGAAACCTCTTGTGTATACCGCTGTTCAAGTAAACATGACACGCCGTCTAACACCCCACCCGATTTCAGGAAGACTTTCAACATACACTCAAGACTCAATCAATTGTAAGGTGACACCGAGACAACTTTCAAAGCAAAATATGTAGACTTTCAAACCACAAATAACCTTTTTTCAGATTCAACAATCCCTCTTTAGCCTTGAAGATAAGAACAAACACAAATTACCCTCTGAAACATAACTCCACCTCACAGTGAACACTTTGTAGTCCTAATTACTCCTCCTGGAGCAATCAACAATCAAGAAGTTCTTGTCTTTAAACTTTACACTCACTTCACACAATTAAAGTCCATCAATTCGTCTTTTCTCTTTTCATTAGTCATGTGATTTCATACCGTATAGACTTGATTTGTTGTTTATGTTTTATCCAGGAACTAAACACTAGCACCCTCATGCTACAACAGTTGAATTTGTCCTTTACACTTGAATATCACAACAAATCTTCAATATGAGAAGCTTCTACATTTGGTATTATTCCACTAAACTGATTGCCTTAGACGAATCTCTTTGATGAGTTCTAACTTATCAAAGCTTTAGATATCTTGACCCTTTCACATACTCCCTTGATTTCTACCATCAAGAATTTGTATATTTCTGCACTACTCTCAAATGTCTCGAAGTTTATAATCCTGAAATTTTCTCATAACAAAACACAAGAGTATGTTTGTTAACAGAAAAGTGTTCCCAATGATAAGGTCCATTTAAAGAAACTGTAAACCATGAGAGTTCAACCTAACCAATAACCAAACATAACCCTGATTAGACTAGCTCCCAATTGACATTACCAGTCCTGTTTAAGCTACACAATCATATTGTTCTTCTTCACCAAAAGCAAAACTCCACCTTGATGACAACCAACCTATTCTTCTAATCCTTATCAATCAAATCCTCATGCTTTGTTTTACTATGTCATTCTAACAAACGACTTACTGTGAAGATATCAAGACCTTGAGTCTTTCATATATGAACTTCATCATGGTCAAGTTATCTTATCTCCTTTAAAATCATAAACCATCCTCACTCATACTTGGTTTATGTATCACTAACTTTACCACGAGTTTATCCTTGTTCTAACACACTTCTTTGTGTCACACCAGCGCCATCCTGAGCTTGATTTATTTCTTCAACATTCCTAAGAAATTGCTTAGTTCTATTTAACACAAGAGTCTTATGTTGCAACAAACTATCGATTGTAATTTGCACATAAACTCTATGCAACCAACTGATACAACCTTAAGATTACAAATTTATGACCTAAACTTCACAAGCCTTCTTCCAAAATTTACAAGTCTTCTTCCAGACTTCTCTAGTTTGCTCCAAGACTTCACCAATCTGCTCCCAAACTTCATCAGTCTTCTCCCAGACTTCACCAGTCTTCTCCCAATCTTCATCATATCAGTTGTTTCAACAGAAGTACATATGTTCCAACAAAAAAGTGATGTACTAGTAGCTTTAATTTATGTCACTTTGCTACTACGAGCTTCATGAGGATCTTCGTTGAGTCTTAATCACCAAAACTTCTTAGATTTACGAGAATCTAACTTATAACACTGAAACTGAGGCTGTTCCTGCAAAACACACTAATATTTTTTGTAGAATAGAATCAAATGTTTACGAAGGATTGAATATTCAGAGAAACATTGTTGAAGATTAGAGAAAAAAATATTGTGTAAAGTCTAAATTTTATTAATAAAAGGATCTATATATAGACTTGTACAACAGATAAAATCAACATACAAAGAGAATATATTCTTAAAGTAGCCACTGAGAGAGCTTCATTTGCAAGTGGTGACACACAACCTGACATAGTACAAATCTCAGCTGGCAACACCTTCTTTCAGAGAATACTTGGGAGAACTTGGTTGTACCTGTGAACATCCAACTTCACATGAGTTCAGAAAAATTCACATGACTTCAGAAAGAATAGACACATTATTTTTGTATCCCGTCTACTCTTGTAACATGTATATTTATAAGAACACTTTATGTGTCCTCTTTGAATCCTTTTGATTAATATTCCCCCTCAAGCTTAGGCTTTAGAATCACCCTACAAGCTAAGCTTGGAAGAGAACCCATTAGCACCACCTCATAAAAAAATCTCAATGTGGAAAACAACGTGGGACAAAACCACATTGATGTAAAAAGAGTATGATGCCAATGAGTTAGAGGATATTTGATCATGGAAGCATAAGATCCACAAGCCCAAGTTTTTCACTGATGTATTTACAAACCTTGAGACTTGCGACCTTGGTGAAGATATCCACGAGCTGATCTTCACTCTTTGTATAGCTCGTAAGAATGACTCCTTCTTCTATCTTCTCTCGAAACTTGTGACAATATATCTCGATGTGCTTGGTCCTCTCATAGAATACGAAGTTAGTGGCTATGTGTATGGCGGCTTGGTTGTCACAATGCATGGTGATAGGATGGTCTTTCTCAAATCCAAAATCTCCAAGAAGAGTCTTAAGCCAAGTCAATTCATTGGTGAGCTTCCTCATAGCTCTATATTCTGCTTCAGCACTTGAACATGAGACAACCTTTTGATTCTTTGTCTTCCAAGTGACTTACCAATAAATGTACAAAAGCTCGTAGTAGACTTCCTATCAATCTTATCTCCTACGCTATCCGCATCACAATACCCAACAATTTCAGTGATTCCGTTCTTTCCCATCCAAATACCTTGACCCGAAGATCCTTTTATATACCTCAAGATCCTTTCTATTATGCTCCAATGATAAACCGTAGGTTCTTTCATATGTTGACTAGCTTGATTAACTGCAAAGCACAAATTTGTCCGGGTGAGAGTGAGGTGGATAAGCTTACCCACGAGTCTTCTATATTGCCCAACATCTGCAAACTTCTCCTCATATTTCTCCCCCTTTCCATTGACCTTGTAGCCATCTTCAAGAGATGTCTTTGCTGCCTTAGAACCAAGTTTACCCGTTTCCTCCAATAGATCAAGAGCATATTTCCTTTGAGATAGAAACAAACCTTCATCGGACCTATATACCTCAAGACCAAGAAAATAGTTCAATTCTCCAAAATCCTTGATGCCAAAGACCTTCTTTAAGAGTTCTTTTGCTGATTGGATACCCTCTTCATCATCACCACTAACGATCAAATCATCCACATACACCAAGATTATTACAAATCCGTTAGATGTCTTGAGTGTGAAGAGAGTATTATCCGAGTGAAATCTCTTAAATCCATTATCCATTAAGGTGGAGCTCAACTTATGATACCGAGCTCTTGGAGATTGCTTCAAGCCATAGATCGCCTTTCTTAGTTTAAGAGTTTGTTTGGGTTTACAAAGGTCGTCAAGTCTGGGAGGTGGAAACATATACACTTCTTCTTTGAGTTGTCCTCGAAGAAAGGTATTTTTCACATCCATTTTCCACGAGTTACATGATAGGTTGGTGGCTAAAGAAAGCACAACTCTCACAGTGTTTAGCCACATGAGCAAATGTCTCCTTGTAGTCTTCTCCATAAGTTTGAGAGAATCCCCTTGCAACCAAGCGAGCTTTGTACATTTCAATGTCCCCATTACTCTTGTATTTAATAATGAACACCCATCTAGATGTAACCACTTTCTTTCCTTTAGGGAGATCCTCAACATCCCAAGTATGGTTTCTCTCCATTGCTCCTCTTTCATCTCTAACCGCATCTACCCAAACCTTCTTGTCTTTAGCTTCTTCATAACTCTTAGGAATCTGATTTTCCTTAATCTTCACAAGAAAAGCTTGATGAGCTTCCGGCAAAAGGTCAATGGAACACACACTTTGTATAGGATGAGTAACCGCTTGACTACTATAGTAGACTATAGTATCCTTCAACTTTTCAGGCCTGAATCTAAGTCTACTACTTCTTCTCAAAGGTTGAACCGGTTCAACTTCTATCTCTTCAACCATTTCCTCTTCCTCTTGTTGGATAGGCCCCTCTTGATTTACTAAGCCTTCTTGACTTTTATCTTAAAGTGGCTCTTCCTCTTGAGCTTGAGATGGTTCATGAGCTGCTGCGTTTTGTTCTTCTTCTCCATTATCATATTGATTTGTTGGAGTATCAACTTGTCTTGAATCCTTGGACTTGCCATTACCTAAATGGTCCAGTAGAAACCGCAAGCTAGATGCTATATCCGATAGCTTTGAAAATTCCTCTAGGCTTTCTCTTTCTTTCTTATCATAATACCCTTGATCTTATATGAATTTCACATCTCTTGACACAAAAGTTTTGCTTGTAGTAGGATCATAGCACGTATACCCCTTTTGAGTTGTTGAGTATCTAAGAAATATGCATCTAATGCTCTTAGCTTCCAACTTGTTTCTTTGTTCTCCTGGAACATACACAAAGCACACACACCCAAACACACGTAAGTGATCAATAAAAGGTTTTGTTTGGTTTAATACCTCAAAGAGAGAAGAGTCTTGTAAGACTCTTGTTGGGATCCGATTGATTAGATAACATGAAGCCAAGACCGCATCTCCTCAAAACCTCTTTGGAACGTTAGCTTGAAATATCATGGCTCTTACTACTTTCATTAGGTATCAGTTCTTTCTTTTCGCCACTCCGTTTTTTGAGGTGTGTGTGGAAAACTAGTTTGGTGTAGTATTCCATGCTTGCTTAAGTATTCTTTAAACCTTTGGCTTGTGTATTCTCCACCATTATCCGATCTAAACATTTTTATCTTAGCATTGAATTGGTCAGTGACATAATTGTGAAAGTTGATGAAAGCTTCATATCCCCTATACATTAATTAGGAAGTTACTTGAGACGTGTCTTTACCAGAATGAGCTTCAACATCAAAATTATGACGTGGCAGTTTCATGAAATTTGATTGGTTTTGTATTGATTTATAATTTAATTATTATTTTTGTTAATCCTTTTTATTTTGGAATCAGTTAACAAAATATGACTTTTAAAAGTTTCAATACTTTGATATAACAACAATTTAAAATTAAAACTGTAATAAAATTTTACTAAGGGAGACGGATATATATAGTACTAACCAAATTTAAAATTAGAATTAATACAAATACATATAGTGCTTGCTTTGGATTCACATTATCTACAATTCTTAATATAAATAACAATTCTTTATTTTTTTATTTTTTTGGCAAAAAAAAAGAAGAAATAACTTTTAACTTTCACAATTTTAACTAGAAAAACTTATATAATAGGACCGAGAGAGTACTACATAAATAAGTTATTCAAACTCATTTTCAAATACGCTAACTTTTCTTTGATAATAAATTTTAGATAACATAACCGTAAATAGTATATCTAAAGCGATAAGAATTTATTTTAATTCATACTGCTATTTATTCTCATTAATCCATAAAATAAATTTTTTTTGACACAAAAGGTCATTCTATTATTCAAGCTTGAGGTGGTGTGGCAAGCCACACCGGAATAGAATAACCCACAAAAGAGAAAATGTGCTGGTGCTGTCTAGCCAGCCGAGGTAATAAATCCGCCTTCGAAACAAAGGCGCGTGGAACATATGAAATCTTGAATCCCTGGTAAGCAAGCTTCATCCTCTCAAATTCCTGAAGCTCCGTCGCTAAGTCCGGCCAGTCCGTCGGATTGGAAATCATGCGAATGACGTCCTGATTATCTGTCCCAAACTCCTGAATATCAGAATGGGCTGACACACTCTGCATTGCCCATAATAGCGCCTCCAGCTCAGAATGTAGCGATGATATCCGCCGGACTTGGTTGCGAGAACCCATCCAAGTGCAAACACCTTCAGCCCCAACAAGGGACCAACCCAGTCCACTGTGTCTGTCCGTCGTCTTCCAGGACCCATCCACTAAGCAGATATTCCGCAAGCATACGGCTTGCGGGTGTGTGTGGTCGGCCTCCAAATTAGGTCGAGTGTCCTCCGCAGTCGCTGTGGTCCAAGCCCGCCACTCGGAGGTAGCTCGGCTAATAACATTTGCCGCCTCCCACGTGATCCCACGAAACAGTTGTTCATTATGTGCCTTCCAGATAAACCAGAGAAGCCACGGATACGATCCGTGTCCCTCCACACTCGCCGCCTCCAAAATCCAAAATAAATAAGCCAGGGAGCTATAAAGGCTCGACACAGGAAAAACCCCTGGGACCCGCAAGGTAGGAACCATTGCCCACACTTGTAGCGTAGAAGGGCATTCGAAGAAAGCATGAAGAAATTTCTCCTCCGAAGCCCCACACCTCGGACAAAGGTCTGTACAGTGGACTCCTCGATTGGCCAAAATATGTATAACAGCTATGTAGCCAGACACCATCTGTCATATAAGATGACAAATCTTCTGTGGTGCATCAATCCTCTAGGCATGACACTTCAAATCTACTAATCTCGGCCCATAATGGTCTTCCCCCTCCTTGCTGGCAATCAGCTCCCTGGCTATCTTATACCCTGATCTGACTGTGTACTGTCCTGATCTTGTGAATTGCCAGCAAAAGCCATCCACATGAAATGACTGAGCAATCGGTAAACTCCTAATAAGGGGGATATCCTCTGCCACAATGAATTGTTCCAACTTTTGAATATCCCATTGTTTAGAATCGCGATTGATAAAGTCACTAACCACCATAAATGGATGGACAGCAAGGACCCTTGCTCCCATAGGTCGTGCATGCCTTGTCGGTAGCCATGGATCCTCCCAAGCTCTGGTAGTAAGGCCAGAAAGAATTTTTTCCGTAATCCGTGGAGCAGGAGCTCCTTAGATGCTAAGATACTTCGCCACCCGTATGAGGGTCTATCCGCCTCCGCTGCGCGCAGCGGCGTAGAAAACTTATAGTATATATTGAAGACCATTTGTACGTATTATAATATTTCTATACTGAAGACTAAAATCTTATACAATCAAATAATTTGAAAAATTAAAAATATGGAATATTATACAAAAAATATGACATGGTATTTAAAAAGAAGTGATATAATTTTTATAAATTATTATTTAATTTTAAAGTATTGAGTAAGATAAAATAATGTACTACATATTGGTTTTGTAATCTTTGATTTGAAGAGTTATGACGTGCTTTAAAAAAATATGGTATTCAGAAAAATGATATGTTATTATGAAAAAATGAATTTTCTTTTGAAAACTTTCTATATGTTTAAAAATTTATAATCGTGTTTTAGATGAAATTTTATCCGCGCATAGCGCGGAGAGTCATCTCGTACTCTATCTTTAGATGGAAGCAATGTTACCTATGTATATTTAGACTTTTATCTATAAATGTCATGAAATATTTATGTCTATCTCTAGATATGCAAGTAGAAGACCATACGTCCGAATGCACCAAATCAAAACAATGCTCATAGATAGTATTAAACTTGGGAAACACAACTCGACTCATGTTTACCAAGAATGCAAGCTTCACAAGTGGAATGATAAAAAGATTCATTAGGTAACATTAATTTTAAAGCACGTGAGTGAGGATGGCCTAATCTAGCATGCAACAATACGCTTTTATTCGAAGAAAGACAAGACTTTAAAGTTATTTTATCCGAGAGATTTAAGGCTTCATGATTGAGGATGTAGAGCTCATCTTCAGTTCCTCCTTTGCCAAAGATTCTACCATTCTCAATATCCTGAAACTTGACATCAATAGGACTAAAGAGAACATTGCACTGAAGATCATTAGTTGCTCTTTTAACCGAAACTAAGTTAGATTTAAACTTGGGAATGTAAAAGGCATCACTTTTCTTGTTAAATAAATTCAAAGAGTTGGTTCCTTCTATTGGAATTCATTTACCATCGTCTATAGTAACTTTTCCAAACATCTTATGATCTAAGTTCTCCAACAACTTAGTATTTCTAATCATATGGTATGAAGCACCCCAATTTACCACAAGTTTATGATCAACATTCACATATAATTTAGATGTTAGGTAAGAGATACTGAGTTTAGAGGCATAAGCCTTGATGAGATCCTCCAAGTCACTCTTCTTAACACACTCCATCGAAGAGTGTAAGGCTACTTCCTTCCCATGAGACGAGTTCTCAGCTTGATCATATTCTTGAGCAAGATTGGCTTTAGACTCCCTTTGATCCTTGAACTTGGCGAGTTTGAGATGAGGATGGGGGATCTAACATTTTTCTTTAGAATGTCCTTTCTTGTGACGATGCTCACACACCAAGGATCTTCTATCCATTTGTTTGAATACACCCTTATTTGCGGTTACAAGGTCTCTTTTCCAATAAAACAAACCCATTACTCCTTCTTCCTTTTGAACCCGTGAACAAAATTCTTCAAAGCTTGGGAGCTTAGACTCTCTTAAGATATAATTTATCACCTCATTGTAACTTGAATTAAGATTCAGTAGCAACCCAAAAGTCTTATCTTGCTCTCTTCTTTCATTGAGAACCTTAGGATGTATAGAACTTGGTCTTAAAGCTTCTAACTCATTCCACAAAGATTGAAATTTTCCAAGATACCTCTTGAAGTATAAACCCTCTTGATTCAGTTCGTTGATGGCCTTCTTAATCTCATAAATGTGGCTAAGGTTAGACACATCCCATACACTCTTTTAAGAGTGTATCAAAGAGACTTACCCGTTTCACAATACGAATAAGCCTCTAGAATTGATGGATCCAATCTGTTTTGGAGCAAGCCGAGAACAAGTTGATCTTCTTGAAACCATGTAACTTCCTCTTTCTTTGCAACTTCATCCTTTCCTTTTGAGTAATCCTTTTCATCCACATTCTTGTCTTCTAAGATATGCTCCCAAAGACCTTTACCACAAATAGAAATTTTGATTGTTATTGACCACAAAGTGTAATTAGATCCCTTTAGTATCTCATAAATCTTAAAACCAGCAACTCCTTGAACCATATCCTCCATTTTGATGCTTGAACATTGATGAAAAGATGGAACTTTTGTGGATACAAGCTTGATAAAAGATATGATATTGAATTAAGTTGCTACGTTTGAGTGAAATTCGAAAAAGAAGAGATCTTTAGACGGAAAAACTTGAAATTTAGATGTAAGAGCTCACAGATTTGAAGAAGAAAAACTTCCTTTGTTGAGACTCCGATAGAGATATACTCAGATTTGATTAAAGTTGTTGTCTTTTAGAATAGATTCGAAAGAAATGAAGATCTTTATGAAGAAAACCAAGAAATGAAGAACACTAAAACCCAAATTTAAGAAAAAAACCTAGAATTTTTAGAATTTGTAACCATAAAGCTCTGATACCATGATAGTTTTTGTAGAATAGAATCAAATGTTTAAGAACGATTGAAGATTAAGAGAAACATTATTGAAGATTAAAGAAAAAAATAGTATAAAGTATAAATTTTATTAATAAAAGGAGAAGTCTATTTATAGACTTGTACAAGAGATAAGATCAACATACAAAGAGAATCTATTCTTAAAATAGCCAATGAGAGAGCTTCATTTTCAAGAGGTGACACACAACCTAGCATAGTACAAATCTCAGCTGGCAACGCCTTCTTTAGGAGAATACTTGGGAGAACTTGGTTGTACATGTGATCACCCAACTTCACAT
Organism: Anastatica hierochuntica; assembly: GCA_900406275.1. Lineage (NCBI taxonomy): Eukaryota > Viridiplantae > Streptophyta > Magnoliopsida > Brassicales > Brassicaceae > Anastatica > Anastatica hierochuntica. Next base: position 45,524 of record OVAN01000546.1, read on the forward strand.
GACTTCAGAAAAACTTCACATGACTTCAGAAAGAATAGACATGTTATTTTTGTATCCCGTCTACTCTTGTAACAAGTCTATTTTATCAGAACACTTTATATGTCCTCTTTGAATCTTTTTGATCAATACACACTTCCTCAAACCTTAAACTTTTTCAGTGTCCATAACCTGTCTTGTTTCCATTAAGTTATATCATCTTATTTCATATACATCTGAGCTTTCTTTATAACTCGGAATCCTGAAACCTCAACTGATATAACCCAGCCATCAACACACATAATTTTCATTTTTAAGGCGTCCCCAGGTCATGAGATTCACATGTGTGTTATCATTGGCTTGATAACAAAAAAAAACGCCCACAACATATTATCTCTTACTCATAGATTTAACCAAAAAAAACAAACTGAACCAGTACAAACTTTTATTTATCCCCTGTAAAGCCAATATACCACCATGTGTTCTCTCAAGATTTCAATTCCCTTTTGAATATGCAGACCATGAGTAACACTGAAACAACTACACAAATAGTCGCCAAGATACCTTGACAATTCGAGCGGAAACGGACTCATCACTTTAAGGTTTAAGCCTTGAGAGTTGATGAAACAACTCTGATTCACGACCCTAAGCCAAAAAACCATGACCCATATCATTTATGAACCAAAATCAAACACTAACCACTGAAAACGTTTACCACACACATCATTCTCAAATTGATTGTAAAACTGCAGAATAAGAACAATATCCCTTGTCTTACACTTCAATCTCTAAATCTCATCTTCTTGTGATTCCCGCATCATCAATCATGTGAATTTTTGGATTGGATTTCACATTGATAAAAAAACTCACAAACTGTTGGAGAAGAAAATCTGCAGATTTTTTAGATTTCATTAACCCAGAAATCCTTTTGATTCGATTGGATCTTCTCCAAGAATTTTCTCTCCTCCAACTTTAGCATCTTCAACAAAGAACAATTGCCATATTATTTTTCCTTGTGCTCGGACGTTAACAACCAAGAACAACATCCATGTTCTTCTTCCTTGTGCTTACAATTGCATTAACATCATGTGTATGAGCTAAAATTCTCTCAAAGGTGTAACCTTTCTTGATAAACTTGAACTTCCATGATAAAACTTGAAATTTTCTTTATCACAACCCTGAAACTTCAATAAAGATTGAATCTTTTTGATAAACCTTGAAGATTTCAGCCATTTCTTCCATAAAGCATGAACTTTTCATGGTTTTTCTTCATAAAAGTTGAAACTTTTGCAGCTTCTTCACAAAGCAAGAAGCTTTCTTGAAGAACTTTATCAAAGCTTGCTCCTTTCTTCAAGAACATAACAAAGATCGCTCATTTCTTCAAAAAATCCGCTATGATACCACTTGTTATGGGATAATACAAGTTCAACCAACTTTAATCATCATTTATCAAGACCACCTATGATTCAACCATGGCATAAAGAAAGAACACACAAGGAATTACCCTTAGTTCACCCCTTGGTGTGAGGAAAGTTACATTTCAGGGGAGAGAAAGAAGGTCTCTCCTCCTCTCCACTATAAATCGATGTGATTACAAGAGGGTTTTCACTGGAGATTACAATCGTCCTCTCACGGTTACTTCCTTACGCTCAGCTAACACCCTCGCACAAGTTTCTAAAGGAACAAGGAAGAAGGAGAACAAGAGAAGAGAAGATAACAAAAAGAAATCCAAGAAGAACTCTATGACCAAGCTCTCTCTTTCTTTATCTCTCTCACTCTCTTTCTCTAGAGCCAGCATGAACCACCTATTTTGGCTTGGTTGAGGCTTCACTTATGCCCAAATTTGCTCCAAGAGACGCTAGCCATACTTCATATTTCAGCTTGCCAGATTTCACATTTTTTCCGCCTGCCAGATTTCATCCTTTCCAGCTTAATTGACTTCACCTCTTTCAAAGTCCGACTTCACATTCTGCAAAGCCAGACTTTACCTTACAACTTTCATCTTCTTGTAACTCTTTTTTCTTCAGTTCAAGATTCAAGATTAGATCACAAATCAACCGTCACCAGATTACGTAATTTATCTATCGACCAAAAAGGGAAAAATATTATCAAATCCTAATTCGATTTATCCTAAATATGCTTGTTATTTCTTCGTATAGGTATCTCAAGTTTCTTCCTCGGTCTATTACCAAAAAAAGAAAATTTCTTCCTTGGTTTATGACAAAAAAATATTTTCTCAACCATGATCAAAGAATGGTTTCCGTTAGATGATGCTCTCATAATAACTTGGTTCTATTAACGCTTATCACAAGCATATGCATAGCACATACTTCAGTGTTTCTTTGTTTTTGTTCCTTCTATCAACGCTTCTCATATTTATTTAAACTTTAAGCATCGCTTATCATTGATCGCTTATCAATGGAAACCAATGTCTGGAAATAAGACTATCTTTCAATATCATGATGTGAAGTAGTTGGATAGAACACATTGATGATATGATAACAAAAAGGACTTAATTTTCAATGGTGATTGTATGTTGTCAATTCTTCTTTTGCAATTTTAGACAGTTATGTGCTTAATTCTTTTTTAAGTAGTTTCTTATTGAGAACAACGTAGTGGTATCAAAGTGTTCATGTTGTTCATTACTAATAATTAATTCTTCTGCCCTTCAAAAATGTTTCTAGGACTCCATTATCTTCATGATAGGATCGATGAATCTACAACTCAATTTTGAGGTTTTCTAAGGTCATATAATTTCTCATCACGGAAAGAATCAAATGAACTATATGGTTTAGAATTTTGATTTGTAGCAAGTAATAAACTGTCTATTTTGTTTGTTAAAGAAGTCATAATTAATGTATTGTTTAAGTATGTGTATGTTGCAGTTAAATAGGTCACCGAGAAGTCTACCACGAAGATGGCAACTTATTTCTCTGAGTGAGATTAAGTAGCTCTGTACAATCAGTCTCAAAAAGATGACAACTTATTTCTCCATCGCGAAGTTCAATCATCGCCCATATCAAAGCTTCAACCTCTGAATGAAGTGGTGACAGAACCCGATGTAAGCACTTCGCCCTGAGTAATGATACTTTCTCCTCGATATCTAGATAAACCCATCCTAATCCAGCTGTTGGGTCATTCTGTTTCCAAGAGCCATCAAAACGACATACTAATCTATTAGTGTCCCTCGTATGATCGGTTGAAAGCCTACCAGGGGAGGGATATATTATTTGTGATTCCTTCCAGGCTCAGTAATCAGTCTCTGCTGAGCATTGAAGTTCCCCAACTTCGAATTGAGTCCCTTAGAAAACCATTTGATTCTTTGATTTTCATATGAACCATAAGATCTAGGGGTAAATATCTTGCTTCTCCCTATCTTGTCCGCATAGCGGATTTCTCCAAAATATGTAATCCATATTAGTATATATTGAACTTGTTGGAAAACCTATGATGTAATTGGTTCCCTACAAAAATCTCAGATTTGGACCACCGATGGACACTCAAAGAACACATGATTGATACTCTTGGTTGCAATACCACAATGTTTACAAATTGTATCACACTGTACTCCATTTTGGATTAATTCTGTAGTTATCGCCAAACTCCCAGTAAGTTTTTGCCACAGAAAATGTTGTATTTTCATTGGCATTTTCTTTTCCATGTATAAGCTTTTAGAGTCTTCAGGTCTGGGCCCCAACCCTTGTTATATCTTCTTGTTATCTCCATAGAGTTTAGAATTTTGTACCCTGATCTAACCGTGTAATGACCCGATTTTGTGTAATGCCTATCAAACTTTCATACCTAGTCGTTCGACTCAGGTGGATGCTCTGAATCAACCCTACATCTTCTAGGTTTAAAAATTCGAGTAGAAGTGGCTATCAACTGTTGAACCTTCAAATTCGGGTACCAAATGTGTCCCCCACTCTTGACGGTCGTGGCATGATATCTGGAACCCACGGATCGTGCCATATAGATGTATTAATTATGAAGTTTATCCTTTTTCTTATCTCTTGCCTGAGTAATCCTGGAGTAGCAAAAATACTCTTCCATCCAAAAGAAGGTGAGTGCGGTTTTTTTGCGTTCAATAGATGAACATTCCTAAAGATCTTCCACGTAATACCCGGGCTACCACAGAATCTAGAAACTGTATTAGACTCCAAAGTTGTTTTGCTAATAAGGCAGTATTGAAGTCCTCAAGATATTTAAAACCTAAATTTCCTTCATCCTTCGATATACATAATTTGTCCCATGTAACCCAATGGAGACCGGATTACTTCCATTGGAACTCCACTACAATTGGGAAATCGCATTGATTAACTTTGATGTTAACACTTAGGGGAGCTTGAAACATGACATAACTTAATTGGGTAAAGCAAGAGCAACTGATTTAATCAAAATCTCCTTGCCCCCTCTCGAAAATAGTTTGGATGACCATCCATTAACCCGATCACCTAATCGTTCTCTACTAAAGTTAAAAATTTGGTTTTTTGGGCCTTCTAGACTTTCTGGAATTCCTAAGTACATACCCATTTTGCCTTCCTTCGTGATACCCAACAAAGCCTTTACCTGATCCCTAGTATTCCCTTGTACATTTTTGCCCAACATCACTAGAGATTTTTCAAAATTTATGACTTGTCCTGATGTTGCCCCATAGTCTTGTAACACACCCAACACCACTTTGCACTGTGATGCCTTCGCTTTGCAGAAGAATAGGCTATCATAAGTGAAAAGTAAATGGGAGATAGACGGACTATGACGTGCTATCTTAATCCTCATGATATCCTTGTCCAACTCTTTACGTCGAATATTCGCTATAATGGACCTCCGTACAAATGATAAAGATGTACAGAGAAAGCGGTTTTCCTTGTGTTAAACCTCTCTGAGGAATAATATTACTTGTTGGTCGCCCATTGAAAAGGACTTTGTATGACACCAAACTAACACATCACATTACCCTTGTCATCCATGTCGGACCAATCCCCAATCTAAAGAGAACCATTTCCAGAAAAGACCATTCGACGCGATCATAAGCTTTACTCATGTCCGTTTTAATAGCCGTGAAATCATGTCTGCATTTTTGATTTGTACGCAACCCATGAAATATCTCCTGCGCAATTAGTATATTATCCGTAATTAACCTTCCCAATGCAAAGGCCGATTGAGTATTTGAGATGACACATGGTAGTAATTTCTTTAGCCTTAAACACAAAACCTTGGAAATAGTTTTATATCTCACATTACATAATCTAATGGGCCTTAGTTCGGCCATTCGCTTAGGTTGAGTTATCTTCGGAATAAGGCAAATATTTGTCACATTTAACCGTTCATCTAACCTCCCAAACTGGAAAAACCTCTAAACCAGAGCTACCAAATCTTCCTTTAATATCTCCCAATACCACTGGAAAAATAATGTCTTCATTCCATCCGGCCAAGGGGCCTTTTCTGGATGCATAGCGAAAAGTGCACATATTACTTCCGACTCTATGATCTCTCTAGTTAAATTCATGTTCATACTATATGTGATCACATGATTAACGTTTTCGAGCACCCTCGAAAGGTCGCTTGCCGTATTGGCTTTAAGTAAATCATCAAAGTATTCTATTGCTATATTTTTCCAATCATTCCAGTGATTCCTCCCATAATCCTTGTTGGTTAAATGAATCCAATATGTGATTCCTTGCATGCCGTTGTTTGGTGGAAGATGAAAAAATTTGGTCTTTCTGTCTCCCTGTTTTAACCAGAGATTCCTACTCTTTTGCTTCCAATAGAGCTTCTCCTCCTTGTATGCTTCCTAAAGTTTCCGCTTTAATTGTACAACAGTGTCATGAGGCACTGAATCATCATTTTGAGCCTTTAAAATATCAATGTTCTCTTGTCCAGGTGGAACATTGTTTTTTCTCCACCTTGAGATTGAATTTCTGCAATTATGTATTTTATCGACGAAACCAAGCACCCTAAAATTCTTTGTACGATTCCATCCAATTTCAATGACCTCGGCCAGGCATTCCTTGCCTATCCATCTTTTATCAAAGTGAAAATTTTTCAAAACCTTTCTGACTTATAGTTAAAGGTTAGCAAATTGGTCGGTGATCCGAGCCAATTCTCGCCAAATATTCCATCTTCGAAAATGAGAATATATTATGCCAATCCGTATTACCAATCACTCTATCTAACTTGCACCGAACATTTTGTTGGCTTTGTGTTCCTTTCCAGGATAATTGGTCCCTAGTCCGCAAAAATTTCGTCATACCACAATGACTAAGCATCTGATTAAAGGGAAAAAAAGATGCAGCCGACTTTATTTTCCTCCTTTCTTTTCATGGTTTTCGGTTAACTCATTTAAATCACCTATCTTCATCCAAGGATTTGATCTTTGCGATCCTATTTCAATTAACTTATCTTAAACTTTGTAACGATTCACAGCCACATGTTCGCCATACACAAAAGAAATGGAAACTTTGATTCCATAAATAGTAGCATTAGTATTGATAATGCTATTACAAGCAAACATAACATCAAGTTTTATTTCATCATTAAGAAATAAAACAAGACCACCACTAGATCTAATTGGATCGACATTGTACATATTATTGAAACCAAAAGGAAGCTTAAACGTTTTAAAATATAAAGAAGATTGTTTTGTCTCCGACAAAATTATATTCAAATCAATTATTTGCACGTTTCCTGGAAATAAAATGCGTAATATAGATTTATAAATCATTTATAAATCGTTTCAAATTCTTACACCTGAAAACCGAAAGACCTAACCCAAATCCAGCCGAATATCCGAACACCCACAACTAGCATAGATTGATTGTAGACATTACTGATCCATAATGAGTACATACGAGTAAACGTCATAGAATTGTTGATACATGTAAACAAAAGGCAAAAGTTATTAAGTTTAAAATGTCCATAATAATTATATTTAATGGTTTTTTCTAATATTAAAAATGAAACAATACAACTCCAAATTGTTTAACAACATCACTACAATTTATTAAAATAGTAATATAATAATTATTACGTCAACTATTCATGTTTGTATCAACACCTAATTTTTAATCGTAAAGAACTCAAACTTAGACCATCGTGAAACCGTCGTGGATACCCTCGACTTGAAACCCATGTTGCCCTTTAAATATTGGAATAATTCAAGTCAATTCGTCCGTGCATTCCGACACAAGTCAGGTTGGTTGCAGAAAGAAAATAATTTTCGAGCGAGTCTTGTGGTCCAGTGGTAGTGGACAGGTCTTGGATGATAACACATATTCGATCCTCCTGCTGCGGAAACTAAGTCGCATTATCTCTGCTCACCCACACAGATATAGGTCTTTGCTTTCGGCCCATTTGAATACGCAGTGAGGGAGTCTATCCGTGGGCTGGCCTCACACCCAGGGGTTAGGTCTAGTTCGTCATCTACCTGGGTTTAACCCTTTTTAACAAAAAAAAAAGATAATAATTTTCAGTGGTTGGTTCTTTAAAATAATCGAAGATAACTTGAACATTTTTTTAATTTTGACAAAAAAAGAAACATAAAATTAGCAAATGGGTTTCCCTCAAATAAACGTATTATAGCCCTCATTCCTCAAATGAGTCTGTGACATGCCCTCACGTTTTGCAGATGGATTGTCTTGGTGAGGTCTCTCGCTTGAAATGTTCAAAGGAATTTACTGGACTCATTATTCACTTCTTTATGGTTCAGAACTTAGGACAATGATTTTCTTGTTTTTGTGTGGAAAGTAAGAGCATATGGAGAGTCATCATCTGATTTTGTTCGTCGCACTTATTGGAATTCGAGCTATTACTCATCTTGCCCACGCTGAAGATCAAGAAGGTAATCAACTTTTTGTTGATATATATTTTTATAACGTTTTCTATAAATTAATTGTCATTTTTATCACATGCAACGTTAATTAATGGGTTGTACAAACTAGCTAGTATCGTAGTTGCATCATCACTGAGACTCAAATTCGCATAAAAGCATTAGATATAACTTTTCACCATTACGACATCAATGTTTATTTGGGTCAAGGTTTTATGCTTATTTTTTTAGTGTTACAAGGCTTTTTGCCCCAAGAGATTCAAGCAAAAACGTAAAATTTGGGTCAAACCTAATTTCTTGGTTATGTTATATAGGATTTATCAGTTTGGATTGCGGTTTACCCCCGAGTGAAGCATCACCATATATCGAGCCAGATACTGGACTACGATTCTCATCGGATTCAGATTTTATCCAAAGTGGAAAGATTGGGAAAATTGATCCAAGTCTACCCAAGACTCTGAAGTCATACGTGACATTAAGATACTTTCCAGATAGAAAACGCAACTGTTACAATCTTGGTGTGAAGCAGGGGACAAACTATTTGATCAGGGTTACAGCTCTATATGGAAATTATGACGGTCTTGATATTGACCCTAAATTTGACTTATACATAGGCTCTAACTTTTGGGCAACAGTAAACCTGGATGAAAATATAAGCGGTCAAACCAAGGAGCTCATTTACATCCCAAGATCGAATTCGTTAGATTTGTGTCTTGTTAAGACATGCACGACGACACCATTCATATCATCTTTGGAACTAAGGCCGCTAGCAGATGATCTTTACATTACAGAATCTGGTTCCCTGAAGTCTTTAAAGAGATACTATCTTAGCAATTCAAATATTATTCTATCGTAAGTTGTAACTATATCTTAAATCTTTTTGCTCATTAGTTTGGTTTAATAGTAAGAGTAATGGTACAAGGATTTAATGAACCACAGGTACCCAAATGACGTCAAGGACAGAATATGGGAACCAAAATTTGAAGCAGAATGGAAGCAAATTTCTACCACCCTCGAATCAAACAACTCTAATGGTTTTCTTGTGCCAAAGAAAGTGCTCTTCACCGCCGCAACACCTGCAAATGCTAATGCACCTTTTAATTTTACGGAGGATCTTGATCATCCTGATGACGAAATTTACTTGTACCTCCACTTCTCTGAGGTCCAGTCCTTGCACGCCAATGAATCTAGAGAGTTTGACATCTTTTGGAATGGGGAAGATTTTGACAAAAAAGCGTTTAAGCCTAAATATCTAAAGACCATTACACTTTACTCCACGACATCACTTGTATGCAAAGGAGGAACATGCAACTTAGAGAGCTGAAAAGAACTAACAACTCTACTCTCCCACCACTTCTCAATGCCATCGAAATTTACACTGTGATCAAATTTCCACAGTTGGAAACTAATGAGAACGATGGTAAGTTGGAATATATACCTATAAAAATTTTGAAAAAATGTAACAGTTTTGTTGCCGTATATTTTTATTACAGTTGTTGCTATCAGAAACGTTAAAGCAACATATGGATTGAATAGAATCACATGGCAAGGAGATCCATGTGTCCCCCAACACTTTATGTGGGAAAATCTGAATTGCAACATTTCAGATACATCTACACCACCAAGAATCACTTCTTTGTGAGATCTTTATATATTGCATAACACTTTTAGAAATCTAGAATCATTTTCTAATTAGATTACACTTGTTTCATATGAGAAAAAAATAATCACACTTGTTTATATATAAACAGGAACTTATTTTCAAATGGATTAAAGGGACCTATAGCAGCTGCAATTCAAAATCTTACCCATCTAGAAAAGTTGTAAGTATGATAATTATTATATTTCGATGACAAGAAATTCATATATCTCAGTGTCATTGATTATTGCAATCTTTAGGGACTTGTCAAATAACGGTTTGAGTAGAGAAGTTCCTGGGTTTCTAGCTAACATGAAGTCTTTGTCATTCGTGTATGTTTCTCTTGACTAGTTCAGTAGTTTGGTACTCCTATTCCTTGGGGGATCATATTCCTATGTGTATGATATATCTCCTGTTTCTTGACATAAACTTGAGCAAGAACAAATTGAAGGGTTCCATCCCACAAGCACTTCTCGATAGAGAAAAAGAAGGGCTCAAGTTATTGTAAGAAGTATCTCTATCCACACAACTTTCCTCTTGAATCCTACACATCCTAAAAGATCAATCTTTATTTTTATAGTGTTGATAGAGAGCCTGGTTGTTTATCTGATTCATGCGTTACAAAGATGAAATTTCCAGTAAAAATTTGAAAAGTTGGAGATAAACGATGCACACAAGAATTAACGAGGTTCGGCAATGTGCCTACGTCCTCACAACACCAATAGAATTTATATAGACAATCTTACAACAAGACCTTGTCTACTTGGAATTACTCGACACTAAGAACACCTTAGCTCGACACCAACCTGAATTCTAACAACACAGCAGTCTGTTCCAACACACAGACTCTGTTCCAACAAGCAACACAACTTGTCTATAAACTCCGAATCTCAATCAATGGATCTCTTCTTTTTTTTTGTATTTTCGGCTCTATCTAAAAGTATCCTCTTTCACCCTTTATATTTAGGGTTTAGAAAATCTTTTAACCTAACCAATATATCTCTGGAAATACCCAATTTTCGGATATTCCTTTTATTTCACGTTTTTTTTTTCTTTTTTTCCAGCTTTGCCACATTAGCAACTCCAGTTGGTGGAACAACAGTGACTTGTTCCAACAGCTCTTGCAGCACCTGCAACTCACGCTTATCTTCTTCAGCAACTTGTAAATTGCATGTCACAATTTAACTCTCTTTCAATCTCCCCTTTTTTGATTGAATTTGTCAACTCAAGCTTCCTTCAACAACTCACACTTGCTTCAATATGCTCCCCCTCAATTCTTTGCCTTCTTCGTCTGTTTGCTTTAAAGCTTCAATCTAAAAACTTCAAACCGCCATAACCTTGCTTCAAACTGCCATAACCTTTTCATTCTCCCTCTGCTTGAGTGGCATAATTCATTCAAAAACACAACTTNTCTGCTTGAGTGGCATAATTCATTCAAAAACACAACTTATATATCAGTATTGTTGATAGCAGCATCGCAGACTCAGATTTTGTCATCGACACACCATCTCG